>JAJIYU010009441.1:0-16975 GCA_030144865.1 Tinospora cordifolia | reverse complement strand
AATAAATAAATAAATAAATATTCAATGTATGAACAAGAAATAATGGCTTGTATTTAGTGGATTATACACACACACACACACACGCACACACACATGTATGTATGTATACATATAAACAAAAAAAAGGGTTTGGTATTTTTGGTAAGTGGATTATTTGATCATTACTGGCCTTTAGAGATAAAATGCATAAATATTAATGCTAATTCTTGTGAGGGTAGTATTAACAATAACTACAGTAAAGCAATTGGACTTAGGGCTTCTTATGAGGTAAGTGAGGATTGTGGCTCCAAGATCATAACGAATAAACCTCTCTTATTTTTACCACCTGTGCAGTAACTCTCTCACAACGACCATCTTCATCGCTTGGGCTTTTAACCTCCCATCATCTCCTCTATTCAAGCTGTGGCGTGACAATGGTGAACACTTGTCACTGCTCCAGACGTCATCCTGCTCCTAGAGAATATTTTTCACAGCAAGTAGGGACGACGCCACCAAAGCCTTCAAGGTTTAAAATGCTTTCTCACAAATTTGTCCGTATATACCCACCAACAATGCATTGTTGTGACAAGAACACATTATTGAGTTTGCCTCTTATAATGATGATACTCTCAATGCCTTTCTCCTAGAAGGAACCTCACAATACCTCTTTCTAATTCACCTATTCCTTGATCTCCTTTTACACCTACATTTGCTCTAGAATCGACCCCATCTTCGTTTGTGCCTAACTAGAAACGAGAATCCTTTGTCACAATGAAACATAACAATTCTTCACCTATTGAAGGATCACCTCTTGTGTTTATACGACCCACTATTGCAATAGAGGCTACAATAATGGCACTAGAGACTGAGTGCCCCTACATTTCCTACTCCATAGTCCTCTATTACAAGGAGGTCTAAAGGCAAAAACCCTACATCTGAACCCCAAACACCTAGGGTGCCTAAAATCAAGGCATCTACTATAAAACCCCATTATTTTTTAATTTGGTAAAGGAAGCTATATGGAAAAGAATGAGGTCCAAAACCTTCTTAGCTGAGCAAGTTATCAATTGTGCAGATTTGGATAAAGCAAGACTTGTGTCCTTTTTAAAAGCCTAACATTTGTTTCAATCAATCACTTGTCAGGTATTATTCTTCATCTTCGGTCAAAGAATTCAATGTTAACATGAATCCAATTATAAAACTATCTTCCTCCCCTTGATTGCAAGTCAACTATACACAAGGAAAGGTCACTGTTTTTTTCCCTTTGGTAATCAATCAATTTATATGAATCTTGAAAGTTGATTGTGACCCTCTAAATCCCTCTGATCTTCACGTGAATATGGATTAAGTAACACGAACCATCACTAGAGATCCCCATACCACTTGGCCAGGGGCTAAGGAACTTAAGGCCTCCCTTCTCACTATCAAGCACTCCCTACTACTCAAAGTATCCCTGCTTGTGTGAACGACTACTACTCATAATGCTATAGTTTATTATAATAGAATCATTCTCATCTATGCCATTAATAAAGGCTTTACAGTTAACATTGGCCAAATTATGTTTGACTCAATAGTAAGGATAGCAGAGTTAGTGTCAACATATAATAAGCTCTTACTTCTATGCACCATTACGGGTATACTCGCTAGCAAATGTAAAAGCTCTATTTCTTTGAATGAGCATGCACTGCTTCAGCGAAGATGAGGATTACGAAGAAACTCTTGGAAGGTCCCCACAAGGTCCACTTTGAGGGGGAGTAGAAGTTTTTGCATCCTTCAAAGTAGTTTCCATCTCCTGACCCTGTTTGTATTGCACCTAAGGCATCCACAGTACACCCCTCTTTTCTATTTTCCAATCAACAGAGCTACATCAAATACTTGAAGGCTTGTCTAATAGCTATTACTATTGAGTAGTAGCAACTTTAAAACCTTTGAAGATAGCTTGAAGGGGGAGATGCACCTTGACATCGTGTGCTGCAAAAAGGGGAGACTACTTGTGTGGTGTGATTCTTATCTTTTTGTGTCTATGCTAAACTCTGATCTAGATTCTCTGACACTATCTTTTTGTTACACATATTTTTTGATATGCTCTAACTTTCTTTGTGTATTCTTCTAATGTAGTCTCCATCTCCTTCCCTTGCTTCATTATGCTTGAGGCAACTCCAATACATCCCTCTATTCTAGTTTCCAATCAATAGAGCTACATCACAAGCTTAAGGGTTCATTTGATAGTTGTTACTATTGAGTAGCAACAACTTTAAGACATTTTGACAATAGCTTGAAGGGTGAGACTCACCTTGATGTTGAGTGGTGCAAAAAAGAGGAGACTACTTGCGTAGTGTGGTTCTTTTTTTTTTGGTTATTTTTCCTAAACTCTAATCTAGATTCTCTAACATGCTCTTTTGTTACACATATTTTTTGATATGCTCAGACTTTATTTTTGTATTCTAACGCTCCTTTTTGGTTACACATTGGATGATCAATGTTGTGTTCTATTGCATGCTTTAGATATGTTAAATTTGTGTTCTTATTTTACATCAAACAATGCAAAAAGGAGAGATTGTTGGAAAATGCCACATCATACATGACATAGCACTTTGAGTTGACATGTTTGGTCTGAGCATGTGTGTTGGTAGTGCAGACATAATTATAGATTATGGATGGGACTTGGAAAATATCATAGTTACATATTATGATCTTTGATATATTCTCTACATATTTGAAAAAGATTGAAAAAGTTTAAAGCTTCTAAATCAATAAAGAACAATTTTCTTTTAAGAAAGTTTTTGAAATCCAAATTTTGGAATATAAATTATTTCTCTTAGTTTTCATGAATAATAAGCAAACCATTCTTTAAGGTAGCTATTTTAAAGGAAACTATTATTGATTTCCATCTAGAAAAAGATTTTTACTCCCCTTTGGAAAGTCTTTCTTCCTTAATTGACATGCCTATTTTCAGTACATTGGATTAGCATATTCATGCAGCTTGTCTACCAAGAAAAGAAGGAAGGTTTTTAAAAGAATCTAATCATGCTTGAAAATTTCAAAGAGCTGCACAACTTGTTATGCATGATGTAAGAATATCTATACGTACAAGTATTGTACAAACAATATGAGATTAGGTAGTTTTATTTTGCACTAGAGTAGCTCTATTATCCTTTTCCTTATGCGTGTGTCGACTTGAAATAACATAGAGTCATGGTCGAAAACATTGTGGAGCTTTCTAAATCAATGAGTGTAGTAAGGAAAGAAGCCTATAAGCTATTAGATGCAAAAAAATTAATAAAACATAAAGAAAAAGCCAAGATCCATAATACAAAAGCCAAAATCTGAATAAAGAACAGAAAGATATCATGATGTAAGTCAATTATTTCTTGCATCATAGTTTTTGAGCTTGAGAATTTATTGTTTTTACATTGAGTTTTGAGTGGTCTTGTAAACTTGTGAAAAGTGAGGTTGTAGACTTGAGGTTCTACTTCAGAGTGGACCGATTGAAGGGCACAAGTGGCGATGCAATTACTAGAGTTTGATAGCAACCTCAAAGATGAGAGGTGTTTGTCTTGATTTCACTTTGGTCCATGCTGCAAAGAGAAGCCTCATTGTGCACGTCACTATATTAATCCTGTTGCAATAGTTGTGTAGTTGTTAAGCACGATTGATCATAGTGAAATCCTTGGCATTTGGCTAGGCCCTGTAGTGTTATTTAAATTCCATAAACATTCCTTGTGTTTCATCTATTTACCTTGATTTATGTTATTTTATCCTATTTAATTTTGATTTGACATCACTATCCAATGTACACTAACATGACTCTAGAACTAACATGCCTCAATCTAAAAAATTACAAATTCGAAGGTTTCCAACTCCTCGCGTTGATGCATACATGTGAGGTGAAAAGTACTGTGAGCCATAAGATGCCTTTTCACTCTTTCACACATGCATAACCCACTAACCATGTGTCGTGCCGATGGATTATGGAACATAAAACTTTTAGGGCGCAAGATAGAGACAAGAAAGTTGATTGTGCCTTGATTGGTTGGAATCTAGGATTGAGAAGAACCTACATTTCTGGTCTTTATTTTGTATGAGACTCATACAGAATTTGGAGTGTTGAAGAAGCTCATTTTCGGTGAATGGCAAAAATTGTGTGGGAAACGACTGACGACTTTGGAAGAGCTTGTAACCATGCGTTCAGTTGGTATGAGACTTCCGAGTATGTGGGAGCTTAGAAGGCCTTAGTCGATAGGATGTTTGCAAAATTGGCTGGATATTGTGGAAATCTTCTGTGGATGCTCTAACCGACGGGTGATATCGTTACGGGACTTCAAAACCTCAAGGAAAGAGCGGAAGCTTAGGGTTCCACTATGGTAGTGTGATGATTGACTGTATGATTTCACTCTATATTGAGCATGTTAAAGTATCTATTCGTGTTGCAACCCAAAAATCTTGTACCCAATGTGGACCAAGTTATTGCACAAGCATGAAGGCGTACTCATAAGTGAGGCTATATCGCAGGGGACTACATAAAGTGACTCAAAGAAAACCTAGATAACTCTCACTAAAAACTCAATCAACATGAAAACTTAAAACTTACACTCGAATCATATGAGCATGAGCATCGAAGTGTGAAGTTGCAAGGAATATTAGGTCACTTGACTAATGAATGTGTAAATCATACAGATGCCTCCTAGAAGGTGAATCACTCGAAGGAAAACAACCCCTAATAAGAGTGTGGAACAACCCACTCCCTAGACTATAGAAGTTATACTGCCACCATACCCCATGATAACAAGGGTAATAATCTCTGTCGAACAAATAACAAAGTTTACTCGACTGATGTTAGATCACATCGATGCTCGAGTGGCAGCAACACTTACACAGATCGGGTAGATAGGGAGATCGACAAGTTTCAAAGTTGAAGATTCCCAAGTTTGAGGGAAAGATGATGGCAGGATGGAACATGTTGAGGTTGATAAGTAGTTCTGCCAAGTCAACAAGGACCTAGACATAGCTGAGGTTAAAGAACCCTAACGATTGGCGCTAGCCACACATTTATTAATCGAATTGGCAAAGTATTAGTGGGACTCCATCAAGAGGGACCTGACAGTGGACACGTCAAACATGGAATGAGCTGAGTTTGAAGAAAGGTTCTATGACAAATATTTTTCTACACCAATTTGAAAACAATTGGAGAATGACTTGTTGCGTCTAATATAGCAGGACATAGCAATGGCTAAATATGAGGACAAGTTCTTGGAACTATCACGTTTTAACTTGGACTATGTGTCCACTAAAGAGAAGGAAGCTCGTATTTCCTGGAGGGCCTTTGAATAGATATCAAGAAGGTAATCATTCCATTTGAACTGAAGGTGTTTCAACATGTCTCGAATAAAGTGAAACTCATCGAGAAGGAGCTCGATATTGAGACCCAAATCAAGGAAAAGGGGAGGAAGGGCTCTACGACCAAGCAACAACAGTGGAGGTCAGAATAGGCCACCTAAGATGCCTTAATACTAGCAGATTTAAGTGTATAACCAGGCCCAACAAATTAGGGGGAAAGTTGGGTTGAGCCAAGGGAAGATACAACAAATCTCACCAATGAGGAAACCATACCCAAAGAGGGAGGACGCCTGCAAGAAAGGGCAATGTTTCAACTACTACGAGCAAGGGCACAAGGCACAAGATTGCCCAAATCACCAACCGTATGCCTAAGCAAATGGTTAGCATCAGAATCGAGTAACACCTTAGCCATGGTAGCAGTTGCAAAAGGTGAGGGTATATGCAGTGGATGCCAAGGTCACTAAACAAACTCTAGTAATAGGGAGTACATTCTTACTATTCAATGTTAATGTTGAAGTTTTATTAGATTTTGTGCTAGTAAATCTTTTATATATGAAGATCTGGTGAATAGAGTGCAACTAGTTAGGATACCCTTACAAACTGTTTTGCACATAACCACACCCATTTTAGCCAGTGTAGTCTCGAAACATGCTTGTGAATGTAACTTTCAGATGGACAGAAACCTACTGAAAGCGCATTTAACCGTCATGTCATTCCATGGGTACGATGTGATCTTAGGCATGGTTGGCTCACCCAATAGAGTGCTCAATTAGTGTGACTTAAGCGAAGAGTTACATTAAAACTACTAATAGAAGAACTAGTGACAATCCAGGGGAATCGATACAAAATACCAAGGAACATGATGGCAGCCTTGTTAAGATATATACAAGACAAGGGTGACTTCACCAAATTAGTGGAGGTAGAAAACTCACACGTTATGCCTCCAATCGAAAACATCCAAGTGGTGAAGGAATACACCAACGTGTTCCTTGATGAACTGCTAGGACTTCCATTAGCAAGGAGTGTTGTGTTCAATATTGAATCCCTACCAGGAATAAGCTTAATAGCCATTCCACCCTACCAAATGGCACTGGCCAAACTAATGAAATTGAAGACCCAAGTAGATGAGTGACAACAAAAAGGGTTCATATGACCTAGTGAGTCACCATGGCGTGCACTGGTACTATTTGTGAAGAAGAAGGATGTTTCAATGCGACTCTGCATATAGTATCAAAAGTTGAAAGTCATTGTGAAAAACAAGATCCTCTTTCGAGGATAAATGATCTGTTCGATCAATTAAAAGGGGCCACTTACTTTTTGAAGATTGATTTAAGATCTGGATACCACCAACTACGAATCAAAGAGATTGACATCTTCAAGATGGCATCGCGAATGATATACATACATTTTGAGTTTACAATAATACCCTTTGGACTTACAAGTGTTCCAACACCATTCATGGATCTCAGGAATAGGGTGCTTCAACCCTACCTACACAAATTTGTAGTGGTATTCGTGGACGACATCTTTGTTTACTCCAAAACTCATGAAGAACATAAAACGAATTTGACCCTGGTACTGGAAACATTGAGGGCTAATGAGTTATATGCCAAGCATAACAAATGTGAGTTTTGGACGAAATTGATGAAGTTCCTAGGACATGTTATCTGGAAAGAAGGAATCATAGTGGATCGATCCAAAATCGAAGCTATCACTGACTGGAAACAACCTAAGGTAGTGACGAAAATTAGAAGTTTCCTTGGGCTGGCAAGATATTGTAGAAGATTTATCAAGGATTTCTCCAATTGGCTAAACCCATGACTAGGTTGACATGGAAGGGTGCGAAGTTTTAATAGAATGGCAAGTGCAAACAGCCTTTCCAAGGAGTGAAGGGGAAGTTCACCTCAACAACCATTCTCACTAGTCTTACATGCGAAATGGGGTATGTATTATAGACAAATGTGTGATGCAAGGGATTGGGCACTGTACTAATGTAAGAAGGAAAGGTTATAGCTTATGCATCCAGACAATTGAAGCCTCACGAGAAGAATTATCCCATGCATGACCTTGAGTGAGGAGCAATAGTGTATGCACTAAAAACATGGCGACACTATTTGTATGGGGAGAAGTTCAAGTTGTATTTAGATCACAAGAGCCTCAAGTACATCTTCACCCAAAAAGACTTGAACTTACAATAGATTATGATTTTCAATTACTTTACTACCATGGCAAGGCCAACATAGTAGCCGACGCCCTAAGTTAGAAATCCATATGGAGAATGATAACAACACTCAAGAGGAGGATCAATGTACATTTTTGTCGACCATTACCATTGACTCAGAGCTACCAAGAAAAAATACTTGAAGCTCAAGGGTTGGACAAGTGGACAACAGAAATAAAGGATGGCATATAAGTAGACCAACATCAAGATTTCAAAATTGACACTAATGGCATATTAAGACTCAAAGAACAAGTCTATGTACCTAAGTATGACTGGCTAAGGCAAACCATCCTTAACAAAGCCCATCAAACTAGATACTCCTTATGTAACACCCCAACCCCCAAGAGATAGGTTTAAGTTCAACCACAGGGCGCGTTGGGTCCAATGTTACATTTACAAGTACACAACTTGCATCTCCATTCCTTTATTCTAACACTAATTGAAATACTCATAAGTATACTTCCATTGAGTTTAATATTCAACAAGATAATACAAGTGAATAAAGAAAAACTTCAAACTTTTTATTTATTCAAAATAAAGAAATACATTATTGAATTCATATAATCAAAAGAAAGAGTATATGACTTTAAAATTTAAAAGTAAACAAAATTTGGGACTTATACCTTTACAATGTGAACTTTTAAAAAGTAGACTTTCAAAAATCCATTGTCTTCATGTAATTCAATTTCTTGGAAAATAGAAGGAATGGGTGAGCACATAGCCCAAAAAAATCCTTCATTAAACAACTAAATTACTAATTCAAATCAAAAGTGCATCCAATTTCAATCGCTTACAAGCATTAAGTGTTTTGAACAATATCTTGTTAGTGTTGCATATTTGACCAAAAGGGGTTTTTAATCCATTGATGTTCTTCATTAAAATACTCATATTCTGGTATGGAATGACAATTCATCTTATCACATTTCATTGGAAATAAGGATCACACGTCCTCATTCCAAGTATTTTAAAACACATCCACACTTAATGATGTTACTCATATACACTAAGTATATGTAAAGAACACCCATAGCATCACTTAGGCTATTATGATGGTATGTGGTTCTTATCTTCAGTTTCTCATATTTAAATTCAAATAAATATGAAACAAGATCATAATAATTAATATCTGAATTTAAATAATCAAAAGAACATGAAAAATATAAATAACATGCTAGAAAACTCAAAAATAATCCTAAGCATGGTTTTTAAGCATGTTATGCTATCGTGCATGAATTAAAAATATAAAAACATGCTAGCTGAAATTAATAACATGATCAAATATGCTTTAAACTGAAACTTAAACATGCTAAAATTTATCAAATAACATGATAAAAGAAAAACTAAAAACATGAATGCTCTAAAGGCTTGAAGTAATAAAATAGGAGTTCTAGAAATCCCCTCCACCTTATGATATTTTCTCCTAAAAATTTTAGCAAGGGCTTCCAATGTTCAAGCACTTCCAAATGCCAACAAAATCTCTCAAAACAACTCACTATAAGACTGAAATTAGAACTTCTCACACAAGAGAGAAAAGAGAAGTGAGAAGAGGTGCCAAGAAGAGGGCAAGAACAAACAAAGATGGATGTGTCAACTCTTTGGTTTGGGATGAGATGATAGTGAGCAAGAGGGTGTTTATATAGATGTTCATGAGCACAAGGGGGCCATCTAGGGCAGCTAGGGTAGCTCACCACGTTTGGGCATGTTTCCAAACTCATAAGGAGATGGTTTGCATAAAGAGGGCAAGTGTGCTTATGGTTGGCAAGTGAGACTACTATAGCTTTCTAATTCAAAAGATATAATTACAATCTTGTTTCCTACTATGTGTGAACACAAAAAAAGGTTTAAATCATATTCTAATTCAAATGGGATGCCCTATATGTGCTAATGGCAACTTTTCTTTTTGGTTTCCTTGTTTGCTCATCACACAAACACACAGGAATACTTTTCCATTCTCTTATTTCTTGGACATCAAACATGGGTGTACAATATCAAATTTGGGAGGACACCATATAATAGTCAAAGATGCTCATCTTGGTTCTAAGAAACTATCTAAATAGGGTTGCTCACATGTGTGCACACACACATGCACATGGTTGGGCCGATTTTAAGTTAAGTGGGTGTGGGTGTACACAATCAAGGGGGGTGTATATGGATCAATCATGTCTCATGGTTTCTAGACCATATAAAACATCTACCAATGTGAGTGTATTGAATCGTTTGCATAGAACATGGGATCATTTTACAAGGATTCAAATAATGGACATGTCCCATGGAGCTTTGGGTAGGGTAGGATGCACGTGATCATGGTGTTACACCCATGTGACTTGCATATGCTAGGGGTGGCCATGACTTCATGGCTTCACAAAAATCAAATAAAAGTTATTAACTCCTTATTTGCATGGAATTATAATTTATATCCTATAGTTTTGGAATCACATGAACCTAATGCACATTTTAAGGTATGGTTTGGCCCTAGGTGATTTTTCTTCAAAAACTTTTCTTATCTAATACCACTGAGGTCAGTAGGCAAATGAAAATCCAAATCTTAGCCAAGTGTTTTGATTTTTTGATGTATTCATTTTGTTAGTTCATGTCATTCCTTTTCTTTTCGGGTCATTTTGATCCCCCGAAGTATCCTAAATGACAATTCTTTCTAATTTGGACCCCCTGAAGGGCATTTGGCGAATGAAAACCCTAACCTTGACCAATTGTTCTAATTTTTGGATATGTTGTCTCCTTATTTGGTTAATGTCACCTTACTTCATTTCAAGTTGTTTTGGGTCCCTCAGGGGCACTAAATGAGAGTTTTGGAACCTGCCAGATTTAGCCCTAAAATGAGCCCAATTTCATTTTGCACCAACTTTTACTAAATAAATGATAAATTTTATTTAATTGAGTACATAGACTTTAGGGTATTACAAGTTACAATCGGGAGAAGAAAAAAATGTACCAAAACCTTGAGAAATCCTATTGGTGGAAGGGCATGAAGAAAGATGTAGTCGAGTTCGTGTCAATGTGTTTGAACTGTCAATAAGTAAAAGCCAAGCACAGAAAACCATTAGTCCTACTCCAGCCCCTACCAATACCAGAGTGAAAATGGGAGAACATCGCCATGGATTTTGTGATGGGATTCCCTAAAAACTCGAAGGGTGAGGACATCATGTGGATGATCGTGGACAGGTGTTAGTTGCATATTAGACTAACTATACTATATGTATTTTATGTATAATTTGCATGAGTTTAGTAAGAAATTAAGTGTATTTGTTTATAATTAGTTATGTTTGCATTTAGAGCATTATTGTATGATTAGTTGCATATTAGCATGATTTAATGTTATTTCTAGCATTTTTATGTGAATATAATGTTTGGGAAAGGTTTCAAGTGTTTGTGTAGGTTTAGAATGAACCAAAATAGCAATAATATCATGAGAGAAGTGAACAAGGGTTGCAAACATAGAGGATCAGCTGATTACCATCGTAGAGAAACGATTGATCAAGGTAAACAAAATGAATGCCAAAGAAACTCAAAGAAATATCGTGTAATTAGTTACTACGGTAGGTAACCGAGGTAACCAGAAAAAAGAAAAGTAACGAGGAAGTGTTACTGTGGTAACCAGATTGTAGAATTGTTGGGTAGAAGAGTTATCGCGGTAGGTGATCACAATAAAAAGGGAAGTATAGATTACGTATTTGTTGTGCGCACTGGTTATCGTAGTCTATTACCCCGGTAATGCGATTGAGTTCACATTTTTGTCTTTAGCTCGTGATTTAGGTTTTGCTTTGGAGTTAAGAGTATAAATAGAGCTTTATATTATGTTTTAAAGGGTCAAAAAATTATTGGAATTGACTGCCAGAGAAGAACAAGAGAAAAACAGAGAAGAAGTGAAGAACAAAGGTTAAGTTGTTAGTATGATTGTTTGTTTATTTAATTCTTTGATGTGTGAACTCTATATTATGTGTGGCTAAATCCTCTTAAAGTCTAGGATGTAAATTTTGATTGTAGGAACTTGAGATTCTTTATTCCAATTAATTGATTTTGATGTTCTATTTTATGTGTTTAATGTTTTCTATTTATTTGCCGTAGATAGATCGATCATAGACTGTTAAACTAACTCGGGAGAGAGGTTTAACAGTTGGAGAATCAAAATACAAACCTAGAATAATCAATTGACAGGGAGGTTGTTGATTACATAGGAGCTTGCATGTGATTAATATATTTACTATGTTAAATTGTTTTTTGTACGCCTCAGGAGGGGGTTTTAGGGAGCAAGACTAATAAATATTAAGGTGGCTTGGGAGAGGATTTTAATGACAAGTGCTAGAACCTATAGAACTAGGAATTTAATTAACTGGAATAAGAATTATTGGTGATTACAAGATAGTTTACTATCCTAGGCATCTAATTAAAATAGTTTTCAATCCAATTATCAGTTGATTTTAATTTGCTTTTGAATTAAATTAAGTTTTCAAAATTCAATTCAATTCAAAGCCTTAATAAAATTAATATTGACATTAGATTTGGCTTTAAGATTGTTAACCTTACACCATTCCTTGAGGACAATATTCGGTCTTCACCATTTATTATTATTGCAATCCTATACACTTGTAGCATTGTCAACAAGTTTTTGGCGTCGTTGCCAGAGAGCGATGTTAATTATCTTAAAACTAATTGAACTTGGTCGATTTTTAATTAAGAAAATTGTTATTTAATTATTTTAGTTTATTTTATCTTATTTTTAGCTTAATTGAATACACTTGATCTTTTTGTTGACTTGTGGTGTATTAGGTTTTGCATGAGTAGAGAATCTTTTGGGGAAAATGATCTAGAATCGTTCTAGACGATCAGCCAAATTCAGTTGGAATCGAAAGGACATGTATCAAATATGGCTGAATTGGAAGCTCTGGTATTGGGAATAATGGTGAGGCACCATTATGAGATTTCTTTAAACTTGTATTGAACAAAACTACTCTGGGATTGCCAGAACTCCTATTAATGCAAATAATTAATTTTGAGTTGAAGCCTTTTCTGATTACCATGGTACAACAACAACAACTTGGGGGTTCAGTAACTAAAGATCTGATGGAACACCTCAATTCTTTTATGAAGATTTGTGACACTGTTAAGATGAACAGGGTTACTGAGGATTAATCAAGACTTAGGTTTTTCGCTTTCTCTTTAAAGAATAAAGCAAGGACTTGGCCACAGACTTTGCTTTCGGGTAGTATCACCACTTGGGAGGATATGGTTTAGAAATTTCTACAAAAATATTTCATTCCCGCAAAAGTTCATCAACTGCGAGTGAGATCAGCTTGTTTAAGCAATCTGATTTTGAGTCTCTCTATGAAGCTTGGGAGAGATCCAAAGACCTATTGAGAAGATGCTCGCAACATGGTTATCTCCTATGGCTTCAAATTCAAATGTTTTTCAGTGGATTTACACCATTTACTAGAGCGTTGGTGGATTTTGCATCTAGGGTCTACTACAGATGCCACCCAAATCATTGAAGACATGGCAGCGAATGCTTATGGCCATGGTACAGAAAGAGGTTCGGCAAAAAGGGTGGGATATGTGAGGTGGATGAGATAAAAATTTTACATGCCCAAATTGCTTCCATAACTCATTAGTTGAATTTAGTAGAAGAGAAGATTGGCAGTGGGCAGTTTCAGACTCAACAGAATTAACCCATTCTAACAATAGTAGAAGCTCGTAAAGGTCTTTTTATAAGAGAAGTTTCCATAGAATAGTTAAATGATATGAATTAGCTCAACACCTACCAAGGTCAATCTCAAGGGTACAGTGTTCCAAAATATTATCATCTGGGAATCAAAAACAATGAAAAACTCTCTTATGCAAACAATAGAAATGTTCAACAACTTCCACCAGGTTTTATTCCACAACAACTCTTACAAGACAAGAAGCTATCCTTAGAAGACAAGTTGGATGAAATGATGAGTATGCATGCTCGCTTCTTCAAGGAATTGTCAGGGAGAGTGGATAAAAATGATAGTAGAGTTTCAGGCATAGAAATTCAAATAGGAAATATGAATGATATAGTTAAAAGCCTAGAGACTTAGGTGGGGTAGCTAGCACAAATAGTTTCTAATCGACAGCACAATTCTTTCCCTAGTAAGACTCAGATAAATCCAAAGGAGAGCTGCAAGGCAATGCTAACTAGCTAACTACAAGTAGAAAAGAAGTTGCAAACCCACCTCTTTCAGCTAGTCCCTCTGTTATAATTGAAGAAACTCAAGATTCTGAGAAGGATGCACCAACTCATTCAACTGAGAAAGAAAAGTCGTAACCCCATCAGAAAACAACAGTGAGAACTTAGGGAATTACTATTAAAGGTGGCAAATACCTTTAACCTCCACCATTTTTGTTCCCTCAAATATTTTAGAAAAAGAAGGTAGATGATCAATTTGCAAAGTTCCTAGTGATGTTTAATAAAATTCATAGTAATATCCCATTCGCAAAAGCCTTACAACAAATGCCCAATTATGCCAAATTCATGAAGGAAATTATGTCCAAAAAGTGGGAACTAGGAACCTTTGAGATAGTAAAGCTAACTGAAGAATGCAATGCTATCCTTCAAAGGAAACTCCCTCAAAAACTAAAAGATCTAGGAAACTTTACCATTTCATGTAACATTGGTTCAAAAGTCTTCGAGAAGACACTTTGTGATTTGGGAGCAAGTATCAATCCTATGCTCATGTCCGTATGTAAAATATTGGGAATGTCAAAGATTAAGCCTACCATAGTTACATTGCAGCTTGTTGACAGATCTCTCACTTATCCACGGGGTATGATTGAAAATTTTCTAGTAAAGGTGGATAAGTTTATTTTTTCGGTTGACTTCGTTGCCTTCGATATGAAAGAAGATGGGGAGATTCCATTGATTCTTGGTAGACCATTCCTTGCCACTGGCCATGCACTAATAGATGTACACAACAGCGAGCTACATTACGGGTGAATGAAGAAAAAGTGGTCTTCAATCTCCACCATTCTATGCAATTCCTTGATGATTTACATGAATGTAAGAGAATTAACGTAGTAGATTCTTGCATTATTGAAGTGTTTGATGAATTAGACCTCGAGATGACATAATTGGGCGCATCTCTATCTCTCTCCTCTTTCCAATTCATGACTGAAATCGAGAAAATGACTGTTCTAGCCCTAGAAGCCTCTTCACCTAAACTAACTACCATATGCACCCCTTTACCTGATTCCATGCAATCTAAAACCTTACAAGATATTCCTAAGCCCGTTGACTTAAAAACCCTTCCTGATCATTTAAAGTATATCTATTTGGATGAAGTCAAGTCCTTTCCAGTCATCATTTCTTCTTTAACCTCCATTCAAGAAGACAAACTTACAAGAGTGCTTAGGGAACATAAGTCCGTCATGGGTGGACAATTGAAGACATACAGGGCATTAGTCTTGCAATTTGCATGCACAAGATATTAATGGAAGAGGGTCATAAACCTACAGTTGAGCATCAGCAATGGCTTAACCCTATTATGAAGGAAGTGGTAAAGAAGGAAGTAATGAAGTGTTTGAAGGCTGACATTATCTATGTCATTCCAAATTCAGAATGGGTCAGTCCTATCCATGTGGTAACTAAGAAGGGAGGAATTACAATGGTAACAAATGATAAAGGTGAAACAATTGCTTCCAAAACTACTACAGGGTGGTGAGTTTGTAGTAATTATAGAAAATTGAATAAAGCCACCAAAAAATATCATTTCACTTTGCCAGTTGTGGATCAGATGCTAGACAGAATTGCTAGATATGACTTCTACTACTTTTTAGATGGGTATTCTGGATACAATCAGATAGTTATTAATCTTGAAGACCAAGAAAATACCACTTTTACTTATCCATATGGTACTCATGCATTTCGAAGGGTGCCCTTTGGTCTATGTAATGCTCCTGCCACTTTTCAGAGATGCATGATGGCAATCTTTGCTAATATGATTGAAGATATTATGGAGGTATTCATGGATGACTTCCCTATTTTTGGTGCAACTTTTGATGGCTGCCTCAATAATCTAGAAAGGGTTTTATCCCCTGTGAAGAGAAGAATCTAGTTCTAAATTGGGAGAAATGCCACTTTATGGTTCGAGAAGGCATAGTTTTGGGGCATAGAGTGTCTTTGGAGGATCAGAGGTGGATTGTGCTAAGATAGATGTGATAGAAAATTTGAACCACCTACTCTAGCTCGAGAAGTCTGTAGTTTCTTGGGACATACATGGTTCTATTGTCGTTTCATAAAGAATGTCCTCTGTGCAACCTACTTGAGAAGGACGCTGAATTTAATTTTAACGATGAGCGTCTAGATGCATTTATCATATTACAGAAGGCACTCATATCTGCAACCATTATGTCTACTCCGATTTGGGGAGAGCCTTTTGAGATCATATATGATGCCAGTGACTATGCTATTGGTGTTTTTTTGGGACAATGACGTGACAAAATGTTTAGAGCCATCTATTATGCAAGCAAGACATTAGATGATGCACATAAATATTAGACTACTACAGAAAAATAATTGCTAATTGTGGTCTTTGCTTGTGATAATTTCAGATCATATATTGTGGGTTCTCATGTCATAGTGTTCACTGAGCACGTTGCCATACATCACCTATTTGCTAAGAAAGATGCTAAGCCCCGCCTCATCCGCTGGATCCTTCTTCTTCAAGAATTTGACATTAAAATACAAGATAAGAATGGTACAAAGAATGTAGTAGTTGATCGATTATCTTGCCTCTCTGATGGGGCTAACAATGACCCTATGAGTATAATTGAATTCTTTCCTGATGAACATCTCTTGACTATCTTAAATCGACCACCATGGTATGCTGACTTTGCTAATCATAAAGCTACTGGTATAGCACCACCAGATTTATCACATGCTCGACTCAAGCGCTTCATACATGAAGCAAAGTTTTATTTATGGGATGATCCTTATCTTTATTGGTGATGTGCTGATAAAGTGATCCGTCGCTGCATTCCTGAAGTTGAAATTGTGAAAATCCTTCATGATTGTCATGCCTCTCCTTATAGTGGTCACTATAGTCATCAAAGAATCGCCCGATGTGCTCTTGAGAGTGGGTTTTATCGGCCCACTATGCTTAAAGATGCTTATCAATTTGTGAAGACATGTGAATCATGCAAAAAAGCAAGGTAACATCTCAAAGAAGTACGAAGTGCCCTTGAATTCCTTTGTGGAGGTAGAATTATTTGATGTTTGGGAGATAGACTTCATGAGACCTTTCTCACCATCTGATGAGAAGTAATATATACTATTGGCTATTGATTATGTCTCAAATTGGGTGGAAGTTGTGGCTACAACCAAGAATGATGCCCAAGTAGTACTAAAATTTTTAGCCCGCAACATTTTCTCTTGATTTGGTACACCAAGAGCAATTGTGAGTGATG
>JAJIYU010009440.1:0-16977 GCA_030144865.1 Tinospora cordifolia | reverse complement strand
AAGTAACCAAAAGGAGATATAGAGAGTTTGTATGTTCCATTTTGTAACAGGAGACATAGAGTACATGGAGAGTTTGTATAGTATGAAATGTTTTTAAGACAACTATGAACTAAAAAGAGAATAGAAATCATATTAGAAGTACACAAAAGTCTTTGCTGTAAATAATAGATAATTTATAAGGTTATTTATTTATCTATGTTTTTAAATAAAAAAAGCCTACAAAAGCTTAGGCTAATGAAAACTCTACAGAAGTCAATTATATGTCACACATGACACGATAACTTGACCTAAATATGTCACACATTTAATGTGTTTTGATGTAATATAAATGAGTTTGAATCAAAATAAATTAAACACGATAAAAATTTAAGTCATAAATAGGATTATCTGTTAAATTCGGAAATAATATATTTAATATGATTACCAAGAAGTTAAGAGATATATTATTAATAATTTAATTAAAAATCAGTGTATTTATTAATTTATTGATAATATACATTTTTATTATTCTTAAAAAGATTTAATATATTTTTAATAATTTTTTTATGTTCTATATTTTATTAATGTCTCTAATAAAAAATAATTTTAAAATTTAATTATAAAATATTGAATAGATTATATATAGGTACACAATTATGACATATTAAAATTTTTGTTTTTAAATATAATACGATTAATAAATAAATTGAGTTTGAATTTATAATATATAGAGCATTTCCATTTATTAATATCAATCATTTACAATATAATTCGTTTATAATATGATAATATAAATTGTAATATTTATATAAATTAAATATTTTTATACTTTAAAAAGTTTATAAAAATGTATATTACATTTTAAAAAATTTTTATAAACTTTTTAAACTCACCAAAGTTTATAAAAGTCAAAAAAAAAAAAAAAAAAAAAAAGCTAGGCTACGTCGTCCTTCTCTTCTAATATGGTAATTCTTGCGACAACGTTAAAAAAAGAAAAAAAAGAAAAAGAAAAAAGAAGTTATAATTCTAAGGGAAAACGAGAAGGTAAGTTTCGCTGCTCTGTCTTGGAACTTTCTGGAACGACCGTAGACAGGACGGTATGCGTGATGCGCACACCACCTCTTTGTATTCGTATATATTGTATATATATTCGCTAAGTGCTCGATGAAGGTTTTCCTTGATCTCTCTCTCTCTCTCTTGCTCTCCGTTGCTTGAAAAAGGAAACAAATACGTAAGGTTCCGTTTTCAATCTTTTTTTTTTTTTTTTTTTTTTGTTTTTGAACTTTTAAAATCGTTTGGCGGAATTGAGGTTCTAGGGTTTGTAGGTTATCGATCTTTCTTTGCTTGCGTTTAAGTTGTTTGATATATGCATTATTTCGTGATACTTTTTTTTTTTTTTCTGGGTATATCGTTTTGGAAATTAGGGTTTTCATGGATGAAACGTTTTTAGGGATTTTGTTTCTTTGGTTTTCGGGGGATTGCTTAGTGAAATCAATCGTAGTTTTTGTTTGATGGTTGGGCCGCATTCTTTTGTAGCGATTTTATTTTTTTACATCTTTTTGCTAAAGAGCTTTTGAGGTCTATGTTCAAGGATTCTGGTGTTTATTTACTTGTTTGTTGATTTTTTGCCTTTTTCCCCTTTTGCTGATTTAAATCTCTTGGAATTGTTTGCAGAATTCAATTTGGGAGAAGGGAGAGTTGAGATAGGTTTGTGATTTTGTTGGTGCACTTGCATTTGCATAAGGTAAGAAAGCTTTTTTCCAGTGATACGCGCTCAGGCCTTTTTTTTTTTTTGCTATTTTATTATGATTCTGCTGGCGGAATTAGTTGATATGGAAGTTTCCGATTATCATCAAGCAAGTTTTAGCGACATTGTGAAACCTTAGGGGTAAACCGTTTGTTTAAACAACAGGATTCAGCAGCTACTTAGTCTAGAAAGGTTCTACATTGAAATAAATTATAACAAGTCAAACCAAGGTCAAGTTACCAAAGTATTCTATCAGTACAAAAAAAAAAAATCCCTTTGCTATCCATAGATGATTCAGAAAGGGAGTTGGATGTTTTTGATTGTTAGAGTTTATGGAGTCATTGATAAGATAAGTGGAGTAGCTATTTGTGATATTTAAAGGGAATTTTCTATATAAATGGTGGGATTGGTAAGTATATTCCTGTGATCAGTGGAAGGTTTGGTGAGACTTTCAATTCATTAGTGTGACAATGAAACTGAAAAGTTGAGACCCCCACATGGTCCATTTTTACTTGATTATGCGATTTAAATATTCACTAATTTTTTTCTAGTTCTTTGGCATTTCTTTAAGAGTACAAATGCCAACAAATTATGACTCAACCTATAATCTCCTCATTTTAAAGAACATTGGGAATGAGCGATATGACATAACATTTGATTTAGTTCTTGGGAGATTACTATATAGTATTGGGTGTATGGCTCTTTGTAGAGGTTATGCCTCTTTTCCAATTAGAGTTGAAAAAAAAATTAAATTAATTCAAATGAATAATTTTTTTATCACTCTCTAATTTTCATATAGGTTGCAAGTAGAGTTACAAAGCACTTATTAGTTTCACACCCATAAACATGAAATGCTTCAATTTTCCTCAAAATATTAAGCCTTCATGAGTTGGACGACACTTTTAAACCCTCTAGAATAGTAAGATAATTTTGCACAATGGACTTTAATGGAATTGGAAATACCTAACAAATGAAATAGATGTTCGAATTATATATATATATATATTGATTGTTGTTTGTTACCAAAATTGATCGAATAATCTATTTTTTTTTATCCAAGAAAACATATTTCTATTTTACATATTTCTATTTTACCATTGCCCATTTGATTCTGTTGCATGAAATTTTCATTGAGGAAACAAAGCAATAGTTCTCTTAATCCCGCAAATGCTCAAATTTTCTCTCCTCTTTCATTGCATAAAATATGCAATGGAAATTGGTGTCATGCTACTCTAACAATGTCTAACATTTGTTGAATCATCAAGATATTGTTGCTTTAACAGTAGTGTGA
Organism: Tinospora cordifolia; assembly: GCA_030144865.1. Lineage (NCBI taxonomy): Eukaryota > Viridiplantae > Streptophyta > Magnoliopsida > Ranunculales > Menispermaceae > Tinospora > Tinospora cordifolia. The sequence goes on along the minus strand of JAJIYU010009440.1, from coordinate 13,960 downwards.
CAGCTATCCGTGCTTTGCTGTTTTTGCACTGCTACATGTTCTTCCTTGCTTCATGTTTTTTGTGCTTTAACTCAAACTTAAGCATAAAAAATGGATAAAGAAAAAACATTATTACCCACTGTGAAATATTTATTACTTAACATTCTGAATATGATAATGTTTAGGGGCACCCAGTGACAAAGCTTTTGCCATTTATGGTTACACAACCTTAACTTCAAATTGGAGAGGTGGTTTTAAGACTAATAGAACCCATGACCAATTAGGTCATAATGGAGCAATGTAATAAATTATTACACCAAGATTTTCCTATTGATTTGATGTACGAGGTTCGGAGGCTAAAGGAGCTCTTCATTGTTACTTATTACTATTTGAATCAGAAAATGTGACATTCAAACATGTAAATGCTTCAAAAGATATTATCAATTAGTAACCCCATTTCTTTGTTTGAAAGCTTAACCATATGCAATCCGTGATTGCATGCCACCAGAGTAGACTGACTTATTTAACACTTTAGTTGTATTTTCTTTCAGTTTGTGAGTATGTTCTTATGTACTTCTTTTATTGGCTGTATTTGACGTTTCTTTCCTCTATTCACGCACATCTTAATGGAGGAACTAACATTGTTTTTTCTCTTTTGTGAGATGTACTTCCTGTCATCATCTTACAAAAATGCAGGTGTTGAGCTGGTTTTTGTATCCAAATGGACAGCAAGAAGTTCATTCAACTTGTTGAAGAGAAAAAGAAGAGAGCTTTGGAGAAGAAAGAAGCTCGATTGCAATGGGAACAAAAGCTTGAAACTGCTTCAAAGGCAACAGCTGATGCTGAAGCCAAGGGAAGGAAGCTGAAATCAGCTTCAAAGCACAAGAAAAGGAGATCTGTGTCTGAATCGGACAGTGAACGTGACAGTGACAGCAGCAGTGAAGGAAGAAAGACAACAAAAAGAGCTCAAAAGAAATATAGGAAGCATAGTCACTCTGATTCATCAGGTGACAACGAGAGGAGAAAGGAAAAGGGTAGACGAAAGTCTAGGAAAAGGTCTTCAAGCTCCTGTGATGATGGTAGCAGTGATGATTATGAGAGCGATTCACGGGATGATTATAGGAAGAAGAAGCAGCGGGCTCACAAGAGGAGATGGTCCTTAAGCTCAAATGATGAGGACAGTAGTGATCAAAATGAGAGTGATTCACTGGAGGACCGAAGGAGAAAGAAGCATGGCCAGAGGAGAAGACACAAGCATAGACATCAGATTCAGTATTCCAGTGATTCAAGCTTGTCAGATGATGATGATGAACTGGAGATTACACGGACAAATCACAGATCAAAGCACCATAAACGCCACCGTCATTCCAGTGCAGAGGACATCTTATCATCAGACTCTGATGATGAAAAGCATGACCGGAGGAACAGGTCTTTGGGAAAGTCATCAGATGATAGCCATGACGAAAGACATAGGCACAAGAAACATCATCACAGGCACAGGCACCACCATCGCCACCATCACTGCAACGATCAGCAGCATCACCCAAAGGATGACGAGATTAATCAGCAGCATCGTCGAAAGGATGACCAGATTAATTATCATTCTGGTCAGCCAGCTGAGCAGAATGGGAAGCTAATTGATCGCAATGGCAAGAAGAGGGATTCTGGTGAAGATAATAGTTTTCAATGACATTGGAATGGTATATATCGACTTCTAACGAATTGATTGGTTTAAGCTTTGATCTTGTTTATCTATCAGAATTTGACCGAGTTGTGATATGTGCTTTATCAGATTCTTTTAGGAATTTGTAGAACTTGAGGCCAAAATTGGTTTTAAAATCTCTTTGGTCACATGTTTACTTGCTTCTGTTTGGGTATTGTAGCTTTAATCCACTTTTATGCAATTAATGTGTCTCTAGGATTTTGGGGATCTTATTCTTCTTTGGATCTCACTCTTAAGGGACTTAATCAAAATTAGACCGAAAGTAAAGGAACTTTGATGATAGTGGGTCATAATAACATTTGGTGGTAGTGTCCTTGAAAAGCTAGTCACTTTGTAGGTAGCATGCAACTAATGTTTGTGCCCCATCCACTTTCTTTCGGATTCGTGTGCAAACACAACGATTGTTTTAAATTTCAATATCCTTAAGCCAGATCAAAGAATATAAGAAGCCAACACTACAAGTTTTCTGCTACGCTTCAAGGAAAACACAATCTCTACCATTACACTAGAGTATATTAATCAGCAGAATTATGCACTTGCATTTCTTTGGATGAAAGATTGTTGCCGGTAAAATTTAAGTAATGGACCAACAAGGCCCTGTCCCGTAGATACAGAGTGAATCCCCGGGTCATCCTCACATTAATTTCAAGGCTCGGTTCTTCAAGTTCTTCAAATACTGAGCTACATTACTAATTCCATATGTGAAGTGTGTGGAGCTAGTGGGATACCTCGTGAGGTATGAACACGATATCAAGGCAAATATACGAAGAGATCCCTTTGCTTAAGAACCCTAGTGTTGTTGGCAGTTCATGTGGCTTGGCTGTTGCAGGAGTAAGAAATGGAAGTGTGTTTGTGATGGAATTTGGCCATTCTGTAACGCTCATATTAACTCAATAAAACCTTGTTCCACCTGCAAAATTTTGCTTCCTTGGATTCATTCTACTCGGAGCAAGTGTTGGTTTCTTACTCGTAAAAATCCAAATTATCTCAATACAAAGCAAGCATTTAATTCATAATTTGTTCACTGTGTTGCAGCCAGAATGCGCAGTGGCAAACTAATGGAATTAATGGTAACATGGAGAAAAAAAAACACGAGTTTTTTCATAATTTATACAACAATACGATGAAATTTTTCATCAAAATTGGTATTAGCTAAACCAATCACCTAAATTTTACACCATGCAGGCTTTTGCTGCCTTCTAGACTGGAACATAAATGGAAATAATTCAATGAAGCAAGTGTGCCATGTAACTTGCAAACCCGTGGATTTTATGTGGAGCGGGGAAATAAATATTATGTATTCTTCAACTTTAAGAACACTAGAAATCCAAAATTTTATTTTGATATTTATCTTGAGCATTTGCCGCAATGTTACTGAGATGAAACAATCTCTCGAACTATGGCTCTTTCGAGCTCAAGTGAAAGAATCATACTCCAACATGACACAGAGGGGCTTACATGTTTTTAGAAGTTCTTCAATATCTTCTCATTTGAGACACCATCAGCCACAAAAATAGAAGTAACTTCCTGCAAAAAAGCTACTAAAAATGTCAAACCAAACGTTGAACTACGAGTGGACCAAATTCAATGCAGATGAATAATATAGTAACTCAGTAAGTATGTATTTTAATACTACATAATCCTAACGAGTAAATAAGTTGATTGAAGAACCCAAAAAAGTAGTTTAAGGGAATGGAATGCTACGAATAGAGAAGAGTTTTAGATGCAATGATACAGTACAAAAAGAACCCATTTTGCTTACATTTCACTTTTTTTTTCTTTTCTTTCACATTTTCTATTTCTTTATGCAAATGGTTCCATTAGGGTTTTATACTTTATAATAGTATCAACAATTTACAAAGAAAGTGGAGAGATGATATCTTGAGCAGTTAATAGTCCCAGTACCCTTAGCCTAAATGGATCTAAGACCATTAACCCAAATGGCGATTCCTAATTACTTTGTCCTCCATCTCTTCTATCTCATTCGCAATGAAAAACCTGAATCCTAATTTTCTGATACCCAATTAGATTGTAATTATTATGTGGATCAGATCGTAAATTCGTAATTTAGTATTATTATACACAAATTGTACAATAATGTTGACATGTACTAAAAAACAAGAGAATGCAAATCCATGTGTGATGGTCTCATCTTAGGAACCAAGGGCCCTAACTTTAAGTAATGCAAAAAAAATGTAAATAATAAATAAATACTATTATTATCATTATTGTTGTTGTTTAAAGTTGTTTATTTTATTATGAGATTTGTTACTTTAATAGGATTGGATTCTATCTAGTAAGATTTTAGTTTCTAAATCATAGTACAATACAGGTTAGAAATTTTAAATTTCTATAAAAATAGGTTTTATAATTGTAATGAAAAGATTGCTTAAATAATAATAAAAAAAAAAGCAACAGTTTGATTTTTCATTCTTCCATTTTCTCATTCTCCTTTTCTCCTTGCTCCAAGTCTTTTTCTTCCCTCTTCTTCTTCTCTTCTCCTATCTCTATTTCTTTGACTGTTCTTCTAATTTTTCTATTTCTCTTTCTGGTGCTGCATCACTGCGTTTGAGTCATTGACCACTACTCAAAGTTAACATGGTGGATCTCAAGACTTGTAAATATCCTAAGAGAAGTGTTTTCAATGGGTCACCTACACAGTTGCTTAGGTAATGACTAAGCATTCTAGGGAGAAGCATGTAAATAAGTTTAGAAGATCTCCCTAATACAGAAAAAATCTTTGAAAAAAAATCTGCCCTCCCTTTCAACCATGAACCCTCAAATCTCTCTCTCTAGGTTTATCATTTGTATTTTTTTCGGCCAAAAATGACAGCAAGATCTTCAAATGATCTTTGACAACAATCTAACAATAGATATTTGCTATCAAACATTTTTTTTCAGTGCAGCTGCGTGGAGGTCACTTCCTTGCTACCATCACCAAGGTCAATATTTTTATGTGAAAATTTCAAATCGTTTCCAGCCCCAAACCTCCTCCTTTCTCCTCTTATTCTTTTTCTAGCAGTTTTTCTTTAAAGAAAATTTTGTTCGTTGGCTACCGGATCTAAGTTTGTCAATCACTGACAAATCCAATTTTCTTTTTTTAAAGAAAAATTATTAAAAAAAAAGAGGAGGAAGGAGAAGGGACTTGGGGGAAATTTGGGAATTTCACCAAGAAAATGCTGACTTGGAGTAGTAGTAGCGAAGTAATGCGCTCCAAACGGCTACGCTCTTTTTTTTTTCATTTGAAACATGAAAATGCTTCTAATTCCATCAAATCTCTTTACTGATGAGTAATTGTGTAATGTAGCACAAATTAATTTATAATGTAGCACAAATTAATGTTTATGGACATGATTTTAATTAATATGAAGTGGCTTTTATCATTTCATCAAAATTTAAAAATTATTATAGAATGTAATTCGATATGTATAATTTTGTATATGATTGCTTAGGGATTTGAAAAAATTAATTAATTATCTAGGGACCTCCAAATGAATATTTTTTTCCTAGGTTACACCTTGCTATAGGGAAAATCGCCTAACGAAACACTCCAAGAGATTAGATCAATAAATCATTGACAATTCAAAGATAGAAAGAGACTGGCATATCTATAAATTAAGACAAACTTTAAAATTACATTTAAGATGGGAAAGGTAAAAGAGTGCAAAGCTCAACAAAGATAAAATCCTTGTGCAACACTATTTATTTGAGGACTTGAAGATTACACCCAGTGTTGTCAAGGCGATAAGGCGGCTTAAAACGCTAAGCCTCCATAAAGTGATGTTAGCCCTAGGTGGAGACTATGCGAGGCCTAGGTGGTCCTTAAAATAATTATTTAAAGGTCTCTTAAAACTTATTTATTTATTTATTGGTTTCTTAACATATATATATATTTTAATTTTAATTTATGATTTATATTTATTTAATTATTTATATAATAATTATAATTATTATATACAATTAAAAGAGAATATTTTATTATAAATATATAATTAACTATATATAATTATTATTATAAACTATATATAATTCAACAATTTAAGAAAAGAATCCCTCGAAAAATTGCCTCGTCAAGTCACATCGAGTCGCAGGATTGTCGAAATGATTGCCAAAATTGCCGGAGTAGTTGGACAGAGCCCCAAAGCTGTTGGTCGTCGGAGTCGCTGGCTGGTTTGACTGTTTCAAAGAAGACGATCGTTTGATTGGTTCAAACTAGTCGTAGAGCAAAGAGATGAAGAGAATAGAGAAACGAGATCAAAGAGACGAAGGAGAGAGTAGAGAGACAGAGGAGAGAGCAAACAACAAAGAGATCAGTGAACCACTCCCTCGTTGAGTCGTAGTGTCGCTGAGATTTTGCAGAGATTATGGCCGAAGTCGCTAGATGGAGTCACAGAACTATTGGTTGCCAAGGTCGACGAATGGTTCGAGGCCTAGGCGACTAGGCGCCGCCTAGACGGTGCCTTGACAATACTGGTCACACCCTTGGAAAAAAATGGAAGAGTGGACTGAAAATTCAAACAAATATAACTATGTTCTCATGAAAGTATCTTTTATAACATAAACAATAATTTCTATGCTCTACAAACTACCTTAGTGATTAAACGAATAATTTCTTCGTTAAGTAATCTCATTTATTCTATTTTTAACCTTCGGGCACCACTTCGCAACACTCAACTTTAATTCCTAGCCCAATACACAAGTACCTGCGAGGAAATATGGGGATGGACACCCCTCAAAATTGTTCAAGTCTTTGAACTCAATGCTCAAAGGAATCCCTTTTAACTCCACCACATCAAAGAGCACATGGGAAGTAAGAGAATTCTAACCATGCCTAGAGAAATTTCTTCTAGTCGTTACATAATAGTGAAAAATAAAAAATATCTTTCCTTTGCTGACACAAAAGCAGAGAATGATAAATTAGATGCTAATTAAGTTTTTGGTGAGTAGGAGGACTATAACTCTTAACTGCAATCTGCGCAAGCATGAAAACATCTTTGGGAAAGCTTTAGTCTTAGCAATTCCGTGATGCCATATTAGTCCTAAAAACTAGGTACCTAGACCACAAGACTCAATGATCTTGGGATTCACGAAAAGTTTGATGTATACAGGTTTTACTCACAATTCATCAGAGGTTGCTTCTATATCTGAACCTATGCCATCTAGGTCACAATGGAAATTCCCCCAAGTCATCCAGTTCAACTACACTTTTTCTGCTTCAATGCACTCTTGGGCACTCTTCGTAGGCCTTGAGTTGGCTGATGCCACCTCCCACACCTTTGGATGTTGGCTCAATCCCCAGCAGTTACATATCATTTAGGGCCTTATTATGATGGCTTTACAAAAACATAGACTAGTATGATATAATCAAGATGACACTTTCAGTTGCTGATGCTTATGAAACTCATTGAATCACTCTTTGTGTCTGTTTTTTTTTTTTTTTTTTTCCTTTTGGTTTCGAAAAGAAACAATGCTATATTATAGGCAAGCACCAGAGATACCAATTTGCTAATAAAGCAGCATACATATTTAGAGGCAGGCACTAGAGATGCTTTACCCAACCAAGCATTCAGCCACTAACATGAAGAACTTTAGCGAATCAATGCCTATACACATTGCCTGCCAGCAAATCTGACAAAGAGAATTAGACCAATTCTGGATCCCATCTAAAAGTGAAAAGTCCTTGACCATAAAAGAAGGCAAAACCCAAGTACAATCCATGACTATTATTTCCCATGGTTGAATTCCCTCCGCTTGGACATGTTGAAAACCATACTATTCTACTCAAGCCACAAGGACCATAGAATTGAACTACAATTTATGCATTTGCAAAACAAATATTTAAGCAGATAAAAATTTATCTGAGAAAAATTGTTTTATTTGTGAGGGAGACAAAACACCTGATCTAGACGGTTTCTCTATGGCATTTTCAAGCATTCGTTTGAGTTTCTTATAGATGATGTGATGAAAGTTTTGGATGAGTTTCATAGATCTGGTGTAGTTAACATCCAAACTAATGAGACTTACACATGTCTAATTCCTAAGAAGGTAGCACCTTTGAAAGTGAAGGACTATTGCCCATTTAGTCTTGTTACAAGTTTATATAAGATTATTGCCAAAACATTCTCCTTGCCCTTGACATTTGTCCCGCACACAACCATAGAACATACACAGTTAGCTTTCATCCAAGGAAGACAAATCCTTGATGATGTTCTTATTGCCAACAAAATAGTGGAGAAGTATAGGATGACGAGGGAAAGAGAAGTTGTATTTAAGGTTGACAAAAAAACCATGACTTAAAGGAGCGGTGCTTCCTTAAGTTTGTTACAGTAAGTAAGTGGTTTGGGAGAAAGGATGAAATGGATTATGGGTTGCAATTAGTTCAGCTACATGCTTAGTTGTAACACACGGTTAACCAAGGGGAGATGACCCTCTCTCGCCTTCTTTAATTGCTGTAGTTGTGGATTGCCACGGTAGAATGTTACTAGAGCGAGTTAGCAGTCATTTTGTGGGAGGATGGGTGGAGATTTCTCACCTTCAATTCACAAGACAACACTTTGTCATTTTTGAACGGGGAGGAGAGTATATCTTGAATGCCATCTAGTTACTTCATCCTTTCAGTTTGATTTCGCAGCTTTGGATTATAGTTGCAAAGTGTCAAATGGCATGCATCAATATGTAATTCTTAGTCTGCAAGTCAACTGCTTGATGGGTGTAGTCAATGGCATATGTCGGCACCTCCATAGGGGTAATCCAAATGCAAAGAAAATTTGGGAGCCAGTCTTATCAAAGATTGACAAGAGAATAGGTGATTGAATGAAAGCTTTCTTGTCCAAAGATTTACATGCACTTTTGGAGGCTTCGCCTTCATGCCACCTAACCACATCTAAAGTCTCAAATGGGGCCGTCTAAGAGGAGATTCATAAACTTTCTGTGGAGGAGGAATGCAGCAACTAGTTCATTGGCCTTGGCAAGTTGGAAGGTAAAGCGAAGGTGGACTTGGAATAGGCAATATTAGGACAGGGAAAAAAACTCTATGTGGCCACTTTTCTCACAGTAAGAGTTGTTGTTGGTTCAAGTTATTGTACTAAACATGGTTGCGGTTTGACAGATTTTGGGATGGGGGAAGGGTGAGTTTTTGCATATCAATATACAGATGTCCATTAAATTTTACTTCCTCATTAGTGCTTGAGCAAGCATGTTTAAGGTTCAATAATGGTTGAACATTCCAATTCTAGGAAGTTGCTTGGTTGGGGGTACCTCTTCTCCATACTTGTACCCTCACCTCTACCATCTTTCACTTGCTAGGAACAAACCAATTTGTCATTCCCTTAGCCATAATTCCTCAAGCACATCCTCTCCATGTTGGAATTTTCATTTCTCTTGAACCTTAAACTTCTACAGAATTTCAGGAAATCTCAGATATCCCATTAGATTTGAGCCAATTCGGTTTTCAAATAGCTCGAATGGGTCACTTTGGTCTCCAAAAAATACTGGGTTACTTACCATTAAATCCTTCTTTTGTATCCTTTGTGATTACCCCATGGATAATCCTTTTCCCTTGGCCCAAATTGTATGGAATATCAATATTCCAACCAAGGTCAGAGTACTTGTATGGTAATGGATGAAATAAATGGGGCCTATCTCTTTCTCATCTTCCCAATCTATCTGGATTTGAAAAGGAAAGGGGTTTTATTGCTTTTTATGTTACACACAGGTTGTTTTAGTTGGAATGAAATGATAAGGTGTTTAACAATTGTCGCAGGAATAGTGAGCCACTTCGGGATAATGCTACGTTATTGACTAGTATTTGGATCTTTGCATCTTCTTGGGGTAAAGGGATCTCAACTTGCAGTGTGGGTGTTAAGTTGGAGTGAGTGCCAATTCTTACTTACAGCAAGTTTTGCTTCTCAGGATACAGCATGCATCAAAAGCGAGATGGTGTTTTCTTCCATCTACTAAAGAAATTTGAAACTCTTCCAGAAAATAGAGCATGGAAAGATGGATTATATCTGATGACACAATGGTCAGATATAAATAATTTCTCTCTCAAAAACTGTTTGCTAATGTCATAACTGCTAGCAGATAATCAGTGTAAGAAACTTAACATAAACAATGAAGATTTTACAAGTTAAGACATTCACTACCAAGTTCAAACAAATATACCCGAACTAGGTATGGCTGTAGCCAAAGGCATCTTCCTATTAACTAGCTTCCAATAGAACTTCAATCCTATGTTACCCGGACTCAAGAGTAGGTGAGACAGGTACACATCTAAAAAGTCCAACCTCCTCATTTCCAAATTCTAGGATATAGGGACACTGCTATATTAGATGTTTTCATGTCATCCCCCCCAGCTCCCTCTTCTTCTCACTTATTTTAGTCTGTTTTGTCATTCTATTTAAGTAAATTTAACCTAATAGTCATTATACTCTTGCATGCCATTTCTTCTTTCGATTGAAGATTAATCATATTTATATTCGAAAACCTAAAAGTATTAGGTACATATTCTATAGCATGATATGTCCATGTAAAATAAATAGTCCGGGTAATGTAGCTTCAATCCATGTTTTTCCTCTTATTAACCCAAAGTTGCCTATCCCAGCTTTTAAGGGGCCATATAGACGGTGAAAATAAAAAACAATGAAGTCTTCAATGACAACGTCCACATATGACATGGTTACATGCACAAAAACATTTGGCTCGAACAATGTACAACTACATCTTTTCTAAAGGTCAAAAGGGAGAACCAGTCAGTAAGAGGCCAGAATTTTGCTTGCCTATAAATGTGTATAAGGCACTTTCATGAATACTCAGACAATTGGCCACCCAAGGGGATATTTTAAGTCTTATTGTAATAAGAAAGTTGCCGTCCCCTTGAACTGCCAACTAAGGTTAATAATGAAGGAACTTTCACAAACATGCCCTAATATACATGCTTCAGGCCGCTATCAACCAGTGAGACTACCAAACTGGCTCTCCTAATTACATAACAAATGATAAAAATGAATTCAATGTACATCTTAATAAAGAATACATAGCTCATAAAACCTGACTAGAATTAAGTGTACAATAATCCATATAATAAGAACAGAAACAAACCTCAGCCATTTGCTTCTGTCCACAGAGTACAATGCCGGTAGATGAAGGATTAAATGTATTTTGGGCTCGAGTAAAAGCATTCTGAGGAAGAAAATTATTTTCAAGATGAATCATTCAAGAAGTGATTAAAAAAAAAAGAAGAAAAAAAAAACAGAAAGAAGGAAAGAAAGAAAGAGCGCAATTGCAAAATTAAACTTTAAAGTGAAAAATATATATATAAAAAACCTACCTGGACATAGCCTTGCTCGCCTTTCCATATATCATCTGGCTGTGATAAGACAGGTACAATCTTAACACCAGTTGCCTCCCAGTCCTTGAATCTCTCCTGTAGAAGGAAGAGGATCACAAGCATTAAAGTCAAGCAGTAGATACACACATGGTTCGCAAATCTTGAAAGTAGTCAACAATAATGAAGTCAATAAGTAGTTCTAAAACACCTAATACCAAACCTGATAGGCCATTCTTTGCAGGTTTCTAGCTCCATAATACAACCTCACTTCTGATCTCTTATTGGCACCAAAGCCTGCCTCAATTAAAGATCGTATAGGGCTGCAAATGAAAGAAGAAACAAAAGAAACCGAAGAAGTGCTTAATATTAAAAATTCATAATTTTGAAACATATATATACATATATATGTACACACATGCACACACAGAGAGACATACATACATGCATACTCTTTGCATGAGTGGTTGATTCAGACATAGTGACCAGCTTTTCTGAAAGAAGCAGATGGCATCTGTCATTATGTAAATAACTGAACCAAAGTCTTTAAAAATGTCACTTTAAATTAAGAAGAGCCAAAAGGTAGAATTGGTTATTAAGAAATTGCTTCAAATTGGCTTTGTTTTCATAATTGAGTAAAGGAATTGGGTTCAAAATGCTATCTTTAGCAATTGAATCAAGTTATTTAGAAAGAATTAGGGACAAGTAGGGGATTGAAACTAGAAGATTGGAAAAGTCACTTGAAAGTTTACTTGAACTGAGTTTTTACACAATCTTGTATAAGATTTTCAACCCATATGCCAAATACTCTAAGCTACTCTTCACAAATTCGCTGGAAAATCAATCATAGAAACAAAAATTTCAAGGAAATATAGTTCCCTCTTAAAAAAAAAAAAAGAAAAGAAAAAGAAAAGACGCTGTGTATGATAAAACATCAGATGTTGGATGATTGCATATCAAACATGGGATAGTATATACTGCATCTTGAAATACTAGAGCAAGCAAGTGGGAAATTTCACATCAGCAGTGAATAACAGAAAAACTACAAAGAAGTTTTTGACTATTTTAGCAAATGATATTACGTTATTTCTTTTTGCAAATGTACTGCAGTGCTTGCATCAGTTAAAAGCAAAAGGTAAGCCAGTCTCAGTCATCTACAATGTACCAAACAATGTAATGCCTTCTTGTTGGACTGCAAAGACAAATAACTGGACTATTTGCTGCCAAGGACCTAAAAATTAGGACTAGCAGTTGGTTCCACCATCAATTCTTCACATATTCTTCTCAGCCCAAGTGCCAATACAGAAATTAATCAAAACCTAGTTATTATAATGACAGGATCCTCCAATTCTAACCCTAAATCTATAATTCAAAAGGTAGTTACCCCACCTCAGCAAGAACTCCTCCAGAACGCATACCTTTTACAAGCGGACATTTTCGACCTCCTTTTTTCGTCAGGCAGAGAGTGCAACTCGTGATTTAGGAGTGTAATGAACTAATTCAAGCAAACTAATCAATCCAAGTCACAAGTGGAGTACTACAGTCTAAGATCCGAACCGAATTCCAAACAAATTATCTATCTCCCCAACCATCAAGACATCCAAGTCCAAAAAATAAAAAAATAATAAAGGAATTACCTAATTCCAGATCCGGTGGCAAAAATAAACACGGTAGGAAACTCCTCAGGCGGCGAAATCTGATCAGTATCAAATCCTTTCCCCATAACCTGACTCAATTCCACAACATCCCCTCTCCGGAGCCCGCAAAGAAGCTCCGCGGTCGAACCAGGCACGCTCTTCACAAGAAACTCAAACACGCCTTTAGATGCCGCGAATGAAGGCGCCGAGGCAATCGCGAGAAACGAAGGCTTCTCGACGTCGGGCAGCCGGAGCTGCAGGTACTGGCCGGGACGAGAGTGTGAAGCGGCAAGGTCCGGGGAGTCAGAGACGTCGATAGAGACGTGAAAGAGGGATTCAGCGGCCGGTTCGACAGCCGAGAGAGGAGCTTGGCTCCAGACGGCGGTGTCTTGCCGGACAGCGGCGACGGCGAGGGAAGAGAAGCGCCGGCGACGGTGGTGTAGGTTTAGGTGGCGCAGGTTAAGGCGACGTAGGATAGACATTGGAGGGAGAGTGTGCGCATGGGGAAGGTGGCGGGAGAGAGAGAAGGGTGGAGAGGTGAGAGTGGGAGAAGACATTTCTGCGTGGGTTCTAGAGAATGAATATAGAAAGGTTAGGTGGTGGTCGTCGTGGCGGTGGCTGCGAGGATGTGAACGGTGGGGGTCGCGGCGGCGGCGGCGATTTCGGTTTGTTTGGGCTGCGCCAGAGTGCGCATTGGGCTAACATTTTTATGGGAACGAACGCCTTAGAATTGGTGGTTCATATGGCAAAACAGATGATAAATAATGGGCCCACACCCGTCAATAAAACTACAAATTTTAGGAAGAGGAAATTACCTAGAAAAAAAAGGACTTTTTAGGATTCTATATAATATTATAAAATATATTATAATAATATTGAGTATTCCAACTTTATACAAGTATTAGAATATTAATTACAAAAATAACAAAAAAATTATAATAGTTCGCCGACGAATCGCAATAATCCGGCTGGCGAATAGCACATTCCAATGAGTTCGATGAACACTACTCCGGCTAGTGAATAGCAACGGTCCGGTGAGCATCACTCTGGCCAGTAAACATCAGCGGTCTAACGAACACCACTTCGATCGGTGAACAATAACAATCCGGTGAGCACCAAGCTGCCGAATAACATTCTGGCGAGCACTAGGCTGGTGAATAACATTCCGACGACACCACTCCAGTGAACAGCAACCGTTCTTCTCCGGCGTTGTGAGCAAGAGAGCTACAAAATCAAGAAAAAAAATATAAAAGATTTTAAATAATGTATATTATTAGTATATATTATGTATATTAT
>JAJIYU010009439.1:0-16975 GCA_030144865.1 Tinospora cordifolia | reverse complement strand
CCAGGTGTCTTTCTCTGGAAAATGAGTCTAAAGCAGCATATACAAGGCACTAAGCATGGGAACTTTATTTCCGTTTGGATCACATAAAGTGAAACTATGAACTGATAGAAGGAATTACATCACTTCAAAGACACCATGTACCTGTCTGTTGGGTCAAATCAAGGAGAATCTGTCCCACTCATAACAAATGCTTGAAGAAGACTCTGTGCTGCATGTGTCTCTTCAGGTGTACCAGATATGATAATCACAGTCTCACTTGCTCCAGGTCTAGGTTCAGTAATGGTAATTTTTGCACCAGATATCTGAACAGAGTTAAATGTCAGTGTACAATAACTAATGATATATAAAAGGGCAATAAAGATATCAGCTGTGCAGCAACCTGGCGGATCTGTTTCAGAGACCCTCCATCCTCTCCATAAATTGAAGGAACAATGGCACGAGGAACAACAACTTCAACTGTGGTGCTTGTAATAATAGCTGGCTGACTTCCGCTGTGCAAAAAACAAGAAAGCAAGAATGACTAATTTTGTAATAACTGATTGGTGCGCAAGAGTTGGGAATGAAAAAATCATCGACAAACCCTCCAAATCCCCCAATTCTTCTTTGAGGGGCACCACCAGCATAGTCTGAACCACCCATTGGTCCACCTTCAGGAAGTGCCTGAAAACCATTTCACTAATTTTAGAAAAGATTAAAGCAAAAGAAAATTGCTGAAAATGTTAATCAATAACAAAAACAGAGAACAAAAATTATCATTAGCTAATCTGTATTAATAAGTGCAAATATTCTAGACAAGCAAAAAAAAAAAGAAAAAAAAACAGAAGATCCAGTTCCACATCTCTCTGTCACAGCTTATTTCAAGTACGAAGTCAACATTGGAGTCAACAATGACTAGGTAGATAGTATCTGGCACAGTATACATCATAATCAACAGATTAAATGCAAACATATAAGAAGACCATACATGCAACATAATTATCTCATCAGACATCAAAGTCTTGCAAAGTAGAAATTTGCAAAAGAACAAAGTTGTTAGGTACCTGAGGTTCCCATGGAGCTGGAGGAATTCTTCCAGGACCATGAGGAATTCCCGGTCTCTGCATATTGTGCATAAAAGGAGGCCTATCATCATGGGGGTGGATACGGCCATGTGGAGGCATGCCACCCACTGTGTCAAACTTATGGAAAGGAGGAGGCATATTAGAATACATTCCAGATGGTGACGGTTCCCTCCTTCCCATGTAAGGAAATGGAGGCACCGGATCTGGAAAGGCAGGATGTGCTGGATGGTTTATTGAGGGAAATGCATCGCGAAACAGATGATTCCGCAACCTGGAGGTTATCTGCAAAAGGGCCTCTTGTACACACTCAAATTCCCCTGTCATCTGCAAAGAAAAGGATGGCCAAGTAAGATTTTCCAGAGGGGGAGAAGAAAACACATACAAAGAACAGCCAAAGGAAAGGAAAATACAAAAATAGGTGCCTCAGCAAAGATTACAGTGAGGATAACAAGCACTCTGTCTGCCAAGCTGGCAAAAACAGCAGCGAGTTATTGTTTGGTAGGCCAACAATCAAGGCCTCATGCAAAAACACATTGCTCAAACAATAAGAAAGAATGAAAATGAAATTTCACTCAGCATTCAGCCAACCCAGTCTTAGACTCTTAGCAAGAACCCTGATCTCAAAATCGTCTCCTAGGAATCTTGCACTCAAACAAAGCCCCTGGGTAATATTTCAACAGAACCCTATTTCAATCAAACAAAAAACTCTTCCTTTCAAACCTAAACAATTAACCCATTGTCAATATGCAAAATGATGTATGGCAATGAAGCAAAGTCTATACTCTATGCTACAACTCATATCATCACCCAATTAGTTGCACAACAAACATCAAAACATATCTTTCAGATGCTCAGAAAATTACTTGAAAAAGAAAAGAAAGTGAAAGGGGAAAAAATTTTGAGATGTTGAAAACCATTAAACTTCGTAAATAGCTTTAGACCTAATAGAGAAAGATAGAGGGAGTGAATTCAAGCATTTTACCTTATATGATCGATTAAAGACTTTGTTGAGTTCTCAAAAAGTTCAAGACCAACTTTACAAGGAAAAACTAAGAGGTGACTGAAAAGAACAATAGGGTCTGACTTAGTTTAGTAGGTTTCCACCACTATAAGATCTAGAATAAAGACAGTACACAACCCTGTGGTCCCACAGTAAAGAGGCTGTAGCAAATAATTTTAAATAGAGTTTACCATACATCTCAGAATATTTGGTCCTAGTTGATAGAAAGAAACTCCCACAATTCAGGAAGACAAAAAACCATGATGTATTAGCATACCTGAACTACTTCTTCATTATCTGAAACACATTTGGGAATCTGATCCTTTGGTAATATACGAATATGTGCCCCAGATACCTTTCTCATTTCTGTTATGATGGAACCACCCTTTCCCAAGATACAGCCGATCTGGTTGGAGGATACAAGAATCCGAGATATTGCATTCTTTTCGTTGTTATCAGGAATGGACCTTACTATTC
The DNA here is from genome assembly GCA_030144865.1 of Tinospora cordifolia. Taxonomy (NCBI): domain Eukaryota; kingdom Viridiplantae; phylum Streptophyta; class Magnoliopsida; order Ranunculales; family Menispermaceae; genus Tinospora; species Tinospora cordifolia. The sequence goes on along the minus strand of JAJIYU010009439.1, from coordinate 14,437 downwards.
TTCCTTGCACGCGAAGAACGGCATCTTGTACTGCAGAAATCCTATCATCTGGATGCTGCAGCAGTAACAGTGTCGGTCTCCATTAAGAAGTATTTTGAGGAAGTTGAGCAATTTATACTATTTAATCATCTTATAATAATTACAATAAATGAAAGCATTACCACTGGACCAGATATAACTATAATTCTATCCTCTGAATCAGAATCACCGTCCAGAATTTTGATGTCACAACCAGTTTCATGTTGAAGCCCCTTAATTACATTTCCTCCCTTTCCAATTATACCCCCGACTTTATCATTGTGACACAACAAACGGAAAGTTATGTCTAGAGGTGGTCTCATTCGACTTGGCATAACACTGTCACGATACTTTGGAATTGAAGGTGGAACTGTCAAAGGAAAGTCAGCACGGTCATGAGGCCCAGGAGCATATGGTGCCCCTTGAATGGGAAAATGATAATTGGGTGGAGGGTGAACATCAGGCTTTGAAAAAGGAACAAATGGATGAGATGATGTTCCAGCAGGTTTAGATGCAGGAAATGAGTCCCTATCACGAGGTGGGTTCTCCATAAGCTGTTGAGAAACAGACTGAAGAGCCTTCCTGACCGCTTCAAATCCTCCTGTAAGCTACAATTATGGAGTCACAGACAAATAAAATTAACACGTCAAGGATCAAAATCACAGATAATAGACTACTAATAATAACGCCATCCAAATAAAATTGGCACATTGAGGAATTAATATCATTTGAAAAATTGCAGAATAGATCTGCTAGAGTACATTACTATAATTCTTCTGCAACTGCAGCTCATGATCCAATAATTCTACTTTCACAAATCAAAGAGAATGGAAACGAAGAAAAACAGAAGTGAAAAGAAAAGTGATATCCGACGAACAGTAACAGCATGTCGAAAAAGAACAATGTGTAGCTATTATTTCTTGTAAAGTGGAGAATGCAATCGGCGATGACAATTTATTATTATCTAAATAAGCAGAAGACTAGAAACTTAAAACAAATACCTGGACCAGCTCATCTGAGGGAGATGCACATTGAGGAAGCTTGTCTCTTGGAAGAATCCTGATTTGTGCCCCACTGTTTGCAGCCATTTGCTTGATCACACTTCCGCCCTTCCCCAAAAGGCAACCAACTTGGCTCGAAAGCACAAGCAACCTCACAACAACCGAAGAAGGCTTTTTGTGTTCTCCATCTCCTTCATCAATCTCAGATTCTCCTTCAACAATTCTTTCAAACACAAGCAACAGAGCTTTCTGCACTGAAGAAGTCACTTTTTCTGACACTGAATCTTCCGCTGGAGCTGAATCTTTATCTTCATTGGCCTCATCATGCTCCTGAGCATCTTCAATCTCATCAGCAGCATCTTCTGCGCCATCTTCTTTGCTCTTTTCGTTGCTGGCATCTGCATCTTTCTCGGGACCTATAATAAGAATTATTCTCTCATCCTCTCCAGCAACTGGTTCCTCAACTCTCACCTTGGCACCAGTTTCCTGACGAATTTGAGACACAACTGCACCACCTTTCCCAATAACACTTCCAGTCTTTGAAACAGGACAGAGAAGACGAAATACAGTAGTACCAGGGGCTGTCTTTAGAGGTTGATGCTGTGGATGAAAACCACCTGACTTTTGCCACTTGCCCTTCCCATTATGCTCCAATGGGCTCCGATCGTAGGGTCTCTTTGAAGGTGTCAAAGGAACTGACATGTCTATCAAATTGATGTAGCAGAGTTGTATCAGTGTCTCATTAAAGAACCAAAACAAAAGAGGGAAAACTTCCTAGTTATAATACTAATAATAACATGGAAGTAGACAACTTCTATTGCAACTATAAATGAAGAAAAACCTTACAACATTGAGATTACCCCAAAAAAAAAAACACAAAAACACTAGTAAAAACAGATTAAACTGTCAATATTTTCGTAAACACGTCAATGTTCGTTAGACAGCATATTAATGTACCTCGTGTCTAGAAGAAAAATACAAAAAAAGGAAAAAATAAAATTAAATTAATATTAACAAACTTTCAATTCTAAAACTATTTACAAACAAACAACCAGAAATGAGCAGTGGAGTATTCTTTTCAATTTATTAAAAATTAACTTTCTTACTGTCGATATGCAAAGCATGATTTTTGTTAATAATGTGCGAACCAAAATACTAGTCTCAAACCAAATAGGTGAATTTAGGAAAGTTCATTACGCGTAAGATAAATTGGATATCTCCCCTTTAAATGAAGTATCTAAATTGAAATCCCGCACCTCGGCACAAGGCAGTTAAGTGGAAATAACGGTTTAATTAAGATATGATGCGTATATTGATGTGTAATAAATGCAGTGCTCATGGTCGCAAATGGTTTCTTGAGATAAATGTTCATCAAGATGATAGCAACAAGTGGCCCAGCCCCACACAAAGGTTGGAGCTTCATTATATAACATGGTTTCCTCCATGAATGACAAATGATTAAAAACTGTGATGGCGTGGATTATCACACTGACAATGGACACAGTCATCACACGATATACACAAATTAAAATCGGCAACTTATCAGTAACAAGGCCTCATCCCTACACCTAGCATCAAACGTACTTAACTAAGAGTAGTACCAATACTAGTTAAAACAATCACATCCTTCAACGTGTTTCACTTGTAATACATATCAACAAGCCCACCCACGTCAACCCAGTCTCCACAAAACGCAAGTTACTTAACGCACTTTCAACAAATGAAGAGAGAGAGAGAGAGAGAGAGAGAGAGAGACTACAGTATACAATCCCTTGCAATGAACTAATATCAATCACAACATCAACTGATTTAAAGGATGTTTAAATCAAACATTTCGGGGATTTCAAGCAATGGAAACCCTAAACATAAGAACATTTTTGGGGCATTAAAAACAAGAAAAGAAGAAGTGAGAAGATACTGTAAACGTGAAATGTGAAGACGAAGATGAATTCTATGACGTAAGAAAAAGAGCAGATTCCATTACTGAGAAACGCCACATTTGCAACGAGAATGAAGATAAGAAGTAGAAGAAAGATAAGAAAATATTACCTTTAGATTTCACAAAACCTTATAGCATACGAAGCGAGAATCCTGTAGATATCGGGCGATAGAGCGAAAGAAACTGAGCTAGGGTTTTCGCGAGAAGACGACTTGAACTTAGCGCCGGTACGCCAGCATCCACGTATTAAAACCGGAGGCCTTTCTCAAATATTTATATGAGTGAGGACTCTGTACTCCAGGAAGCTGGTTTGTAATTCAACTTTTTCGTTGTTTTTGGTCATAGAAGTATTTTTTTTAATCACAGAAGTTTTAAATGTTTGCTTGGCAATTAATGAATATTTGCTTGGATGAATAATTATTTTTCACTTTTTCTGTGATGCGAGGATATCCATCAATGACATATGTCTTACTGTTTTATAAACCTTTCATATCTTGAATTATAAATATGAGAATGAATGAAAAAAAAAATGAAATATTGTTTTTATTTGAACCAGTTAAGATTTTAATTATAAATTTCAAATGAATAACCTATATTTATTCAGATTTATATTATTTAAAGTTAAAACTTCTTAATTTAGTACATGCTAATTTTTCTCCATTTTTTTTTAATATAGGATCTCAAATTTAATTCCTGCGTTGATGTCTTTCACTCGATCAATTAAAGTTTCAAATATATTAGTCAAACAAAGCTTAATCAAAATAAATAATTAAATAAAATTGTTAACTACTTACTACTTTTAATATAAAATTTTAATTTGTTTAAAGTGTATCTACGAGTAATTTAATTAAAAATACTATAAATTTTACTTTATAATGTTACTAAATATAAAACTATTTCTTTCAAAAAAAATAAAAAGTTGTAACACTTTTTTTTTCTTCATTCTCAACTTCTGTTTGCATTTATTATTTTCTTTGATAATCCATCAATTCGACCCCTTTACTTATTTATTCATAGGTAATTTATAGCTTTTGTTCTTTTTTTATTTTATTTTTTTGCTACTAACTCTCCTTGTTAATTTAATTTGAACTCTTTTAATTTAAGTGTGTATGTAAAGTCTAATAATAATAATAATACTTATTATAAAATGATAAAAATGATAAAACAGTAGCTTGACAAATAATAAAATATTACACTGGGAAAGACAAGTGGGAACTAAATATGAAATAAAGTGTAAAATTAACCACGAAATCAGTAGTTAGTTTAGGGGAAATTACACATAATCTACAACTTTTATTTCATTATCTCACTTGTCGGTGGGCTCAACTCTATCACTGTATATCATTTTAAACTAAAATGCAGGAGAAAAAAAAAACAAAAAAACAAAAAACAAAACTTATCTTCTTAAATCAACAAGAGATGTTTAAAGATAAATAACAAAAACTTGTATGTACAGCACTCTACATGCAAGTATCTGAGTTTTGAGAACATGGAAGAAAAAGAAAATATATTCTGACATATAAAATGGATTTATATTAACCTCAACTCTGTACAACTATTTTATTAATTTATTTTATAGAGTAATATCTACTACTAGTATCACTACATGCAACACTCCATGCACAATAATATAAAATTCACGAAATCTCATTCCCAATAATATAAAGATGGATCAATAATCACCTTGACAATACCACTGCTAACCTTTTCTTTATTATACTAAATGACCAAATTGATGATCTCAAAACCTCCAATTTCCTAGCTTCTGGCCGTTAAAGCATCTTTCGTTCCCACGCATGTTCAAACATTTTGCACAAATTAGTCTCAAAAGTAAAAACGTGTAAGTAAGAAAATTGCAGAGAAAAAGAACATTGCAGCTGGTGAAGTGCATGAGATTAGACTAACAGCAAAAGAGGTTCCTCATATAGGCGAAAGTTTCAAATTTACAAAGAATTAAGGCAACTAAGCCAAGTACATTAGAGTAACCCCACTACATTTTCTTTCTTCCTTCGTTCTTTTTTTTTTTTTTTTTTTCGGTTCTTTGTTTGGGAGATTTGGTGTGCAGCAAAAGCTTGCTAACCTCCTTCACTTTATAAGGGGAGCAGTCTGAGATAGCCTTTCATCTTCTAGAAGTTTATACGGATCAACGTAAGGAGGAGGTGAAACCGAGGTTTTGCCTGCTTCGTGGACAAAGCTTGGGCCAAAATACTGCAACAGTACATAGTCAGATATCAAGACAAGATACATACAATAACTCAACAAAAGAAAGGTTTAAAAGAAAAAGAAGCTACCATAATCTCATTTTTTATCAATCACTTGAAAGAAGATCACAACTGAACCAACTGGCATTTCAACTTTCAACTAATGAAAGCATGGAACAACGTGTTTGATGGGGCCAAAGACAAAAATCGCAACTACCAAATTCTCAGATAGATTTTGTGTAACCACCACAATTTTATAATGAAACAGTTTAGTACATATTGATATAGAAAAGAATTCCAAGTAACCATGAGTGCATGCCCCAACAGGCAAAGGTTTCAAAACAATGAAATAAAGCATGGGATAGTAAGCAGGTTTCAAATAATTGAAGTGATTGAAACTGTGGAAAAATGTTTAATTACCTAAATCACATTATCTTTAAAGCTTGGTGCATGAAATAGAACTAGAAAAGACCAGTCACAGAAACTTACAATGTAGAGAGCAGAAAAGGAAGCCAGGGTTAAGAGAATCAGAGGCCCAAAGGCCAAGAAGAATGTTCCTCCCAGTGTCACCAGCAATTTAGCACGTGGAACAAGACCCTGGATTAGAAAGCAGGTTTAGAACTAAAATGAGAGCAAGGAGGCAACATTGTAAATGAGTTGAAAGGGAGAAAAATAGCAAGCAGTACTTGCGAAGGCTGGCTACAAGCAGCTTTGATTAGATGACATAAAACTAGAAAGGTGAAATTAGGTTGCTCCTTATATTCAAATTTCTGCTTCATTCTTCTGTTCTTAATCACTTTTCTTTTCTTCTGTTGAGGACCATATGATTGGGATAAGAAATTCACACCTGCCAGGCTATGGACTCGAGATACCTATTGTTACAGCTTCTATGTCAAGGGTCAGGCATCTTGCTCTAAAATTTAATACTTATATCAATTTGTCCCCATTTGTCTGGAGAGAAGTCAGCTGATTTTCCTGGCCTGAACTCATGCCCCAATAGCTTGAACAGAGATGCACTTGCCATTACAGCAAATAGCCACCTCTATCTCACTTTGAAAGGCAAGAGGAAAATAATATGAAGGTTTGGCATTGCTTTGCCTTGATTCATATTGAAAAATTCCACTTATATCATACCATCTCAAAAGAGACAAAGACGCATAATTGACCCTGAGAAAGGACTTTAAACCATTCAATGAAGTCATTAACTAGGTGCAATATTTATAAACAGAAGGAAGACGTGCCAACCTCTAGACCTTCACTATTCAACGCCATTGAACGTTCCCTTTGGTTAGATAGATTTTTCTCAATCTCTGTTGACACCATGTTTCTGTTTGAGAATCCTCTGTCATCCTCTTTCAACTTTGTCTCCTCATCAACTTCAAGCATCTTTCTATTGCTATCATCAATAAGTGAAGTAGGAGTCATGCCCCTTCTTCTAAGTTCCTTCATGAACAATGATTCTGGACGTTCTTCACCTGAAACACGTGGAAATATCCCGTGAATTTCTAGATGAGCAAAGCAGATTTATAGCAGATATTAAAGAAATAATATCCTGAAAAGGACAAGGAAATAAGTGAAATGGTCAACAATCTCACAGGTATCTTTAAATTGCTAAGACGCAAGATAATGTAAAGAATATAGGGAAAGATTCAGGAGAAAAATCCTTGGAAGATAGAATTAGATATGCAGCATAACTTATAAAGAAAAATTATTTCTTGTTCCCATTTGAACTGAAACAATGCAGAGGTCTAGAGACTAGCTAGGAGAAATTTATACAGTCTATCTAAAACAAGACTAGTACTAGGAATCAGTTAACCGAAACCCATAATAAGTAATGATAATGGACCCAGCACATTAAACATGTAGAAAAAAGCTTTGCAACCGGATGGCTCAGCACAGACTCTGATTCCTAATCACCTAGTTGCCCAAAACTGACCTTGCCTGTTCTAGGTATGGACCTGCATACATATTAATAAGAAAAACCAAACACCGTGACCACTAGTGTCGTCTTATTTGCTACAGATTTTTTTTTTTTTCCTTTTCTTTTCCTACTTATACATAGAATGATCATCCATGGACCATTCATCAGCCCTTTTAGAGCATGTTCTAATAGTAACCAAGGTCACTGGCAAAGCCTGCTAGTTTCTCCTGGCCTGTCTAACACATTTATGATTACTTTTACATTAATTTAATTTTAACATGCACTCTCCGTGAACCATCAGCTCACTGAGCAGATGAGCTTAACTTAGCTATATTCTTGAACAGGCAGCACACCTATTTTACACACCTTCAGGGAATTGAATTTGCAAAATATGACAATTTGTTCTGCATTATTATGAATACACATTTGAATACGCATTTAATAGTTCTACTATTGGTCCATTATGAAATTTGATCAATCCAATATAATGTCAAAAATTGTGGTTCAATTTTTGGGGCTTGACTTTGACTGGACAAATAGATATTCAGACATTTGTCATTGCAGTGGCCCCTTTTTGCATAGTCTACATCAATAAAAATCAATAAAGATCCTTGTCTTCCCCAACTCAACTCATGTATACCTCCATACTATTCTCAACCCAACTCAAGTATTTCCCCAATCAAGAAAACATGCATGGGGTTGGCTCTATAGATTTGCTTTCTCTTTTTCATTCTATCCACCGCAAGATGACAATCTAAATTACGATCTCAAATATACTCCATATTAAATAGCTCAAGGTTGATTTCCCAAACTGCAACCCAATATAGTTTAACTTCTTAATCGATTTCCAGTCACTTGGGCTGGTGATTGAGAATATCAGTTCAAGTTTCAACTTGTCATAATATACATAACAGTTTGATGCATTGATTACGAGGCGTGCCTAACCTAATGTTAAGACACTACTTTGTTCCTCTCATAAATTGCGCAATTCAAGCTAGTCACCTATCCGTAGATCTCTCGAGTCTACGGAGACTGCCGAAAAAACTAGGACGCTCCATATCTCTGAAAACACGGCGCTTTCTATATTTCAAAATCCTTGTCCGAGAAAGTAATGGTAAAGATGTCCATAGAGAGTATATATTCATGATCGGAGCTCTGAAAACGTCACAAACAGCTTAAAAACTTCAGATTCTAAAGCTCAACAACAACGTAGGAGCAAAACGCTTACAAATCTGTGACCATGAATTGACACTACAATGATAAAAAAAAAAGAAAAAAAATTCAGAACTGTATTGGCGTCTATTTCATATTCCGCTAATTATGCATCAAAGACCAACAATTTCTTCTTTGAGCGATGACAACATCAGTTCGAACAGTAAATTCTAAGCAACCCCAAACGCGGAAAGTCAAAAGACCTCACCGTTGCTATCGTTCTCTCCCTCCGGAATCCTGCAACGAATCCTAAACCTTCTACCTAAAACAGTTCTCGGTAATCCGCGGGTCTGCAACTTCAGAAACCTCGTCTCCGACGTCGGAATATCGTGCTCCGACCAAGTCCAGCTCGGTCTCCGGCCCAAATCCGATCGGGATCCTAGAACAGACGACAGCCCTGACTTCGCAATCTGCAAAGACGCCATTGCCTCAAAACCATAACGAGAAGCAACGAAGGCTCGCGACAGAACAAGGGGCGTGTACAAGTTGAAAACTTCGCAGTAGAAGCAAGTGAAAGGACGGCGATGAAGAGGACAGGTTTTTTGGTGGTACCTTGGCGGCGCATGTTATCTTCTACTTGTGTTGTGTTTTAATTTGCGCGTGAGTTCGAGGAGTGGTTGTGTCCACAAGCTGTGTGGTGAAACTGGTGAGGCCACGTGTGAGGTAGAGAGACGCGGCAGCATTGGAAGACAGGAGAGAATCGTTTGAGTCATACTGAACCTCCTTATTCCCTGAAACAGCACGTACTGATAAGTGGTGCGAGCGCCATGTGGACGGCCAAGACAAGACCATCGCTTGCATGGGACGGTTTCCTTTGGTTGATGCGTGTACGGCAACTTTAAGGCGGTTTAGGAAAAAAAAAGATTAAGATAAGGAGAAAAAAATTTTATTCACTTTGAGGCAGAAAATATATTTATTTTCTTATATGGGCCAGTTCATGACAGGTAGGTGCCACATCAGCGACTACCTGTCATGGGAGCACCTGCCTGTAATGGGACTTTTTTTTGTTATAAACACATAGTATAAAACACAAGGCCTACTAAGACCAAAAAAGCAGTGGGTTCACTGCTTCCTCTTTATTAATACACAACAATAAAGAAAACATATCCTCTCATACTCTCATGACTTTGTCTTGCAAACTTGCTCTTGACAAGTTATGAGCCTGCCTATTATGAGCTCTCGAGACATAATAGAAGCTAATAGATCTGCCCTTTGAACTTTATGGATGTCAAACAGAATGGATTCTATTCTCAACAGTCTCTCGTGTTGATTGTTTAGACTCTAAATCACTGTATTCGCATTTGAAAAAACATTTAGCCCGTTTGGCATCCTAATCCTGTCCATGCTGACCAAAATGGCGCACACTTCAGCAACCTCTACTGACTCAGTTGGGCCAATGTATGCACATCTAGCCATCTTGATTACATTGTCCTCAAACCATAGGACCCGTCCCACTATTGCGGAGGATGATGTGGGGCGTCTTGCTGCATCAGTGAATAAACAGGGGGTGCATCCCCCGCAATCCCAACTTGTCATCCTGATATCACCCATTTGAATAGCTCTAATTTCTTTTGCTCTACAAAATTCATCAATATGGGATCTTACAATCTTTGTTGCCTTGCAAGGAGGAGGTGTTCTCTCCCTAAAAACAGTCTCATTTCTGCACTTCCAGCTTCTCCCTAACCCCCATGCTAACCAATGCCAGAAACCTTCATCCACCTCCCTCTCCTCTACCCATTGTATTATATTCTTCCATGTTGCCATGAATGTGGGGCCAACTATTATTACTGAATCAAAATCGATGGGGCACACAAACCAGAAAAGCTCAAGCATACTCGCATTTGAAGAATATGTGTCTGTTGTCCTCGTTGTGGCCATGGCATAAATAGCATTCCCTTGAGATTCGAATCTTCCTTGTTGCTATGGTCGCTAGGAAAGCAAGGAATTCACTGCATGCTCTCCATAGGAAAAAACTTGATTCTGTTTGCAACATTTGGCTTCCAATTTTTGTCTCATGCTGTTGTTTTGGTTACGTTTAAACCCATATGTGAGGTGTCCACGCCCTTGACTGTTGTTAAGATTCAGCTCTTCTTTGGCATGCCTTCATGTAGTGTTTGTTTAAAGGTCGAGAGGGGTCCCGGGGTGTTCTCTTGCTAAATGCCCGACATTTATAGTAGTGGGGTTGGGAGTGATAAGGGTAATCCTAGGTTGGATAGCATATTTCATGGTCGCTTCCTCTTGGTGACCAGTTTTTCTCCCATTTGGTGACACTCGTTGTTATTCACGGGCCTATGGTAGCTCTCAGTCCAGATGTTAGGGAGGCTAAGAGAGGGGGTTGATGGCCATGGTTTAGAGTTTTTGGGTACTTGGTTCAGCGTGTTTGTGTGTCTTCTTGAACTTTCTCAGCATTTTGATGTGGAAGGCAGAAGGCTATTAGTGGGGGTTGCATGAAGTATGGGGGCCAGTAGCTCTACACCCGAGTTACCAAGAAATGAATGGATTTGGGATCCCAAGCCATATTGAGTTCCAGAGAGCCAAACAATCCATTTTTGTTTCTTTCTGGGCATCATGTTGAAATGGTGGCCCCTTTGTTGTACTCACTGTTCCACGTACCTGACTCTCCATGATGGACACGTTGTCATATGTCTGACATATTGGGTCAGCGCAGGGTTTCAACATCGTTCTTGAGTCACATTGCTCATCATGATTCTGCAATCCCATCGTCACCTGGAGCTACGTACCGGTGTTAGTCTTTGTCGTTTCCACCCCCTCTTCTGTCTCCTCTCGGCCGTGGTTCATATCTTCCCCTTGTTGCTTGTGTGGTTCAGGTTGAGATTGACTTTGTGAACCCGACCTTCATTCTTCTCTAAAATGTTTTTTTTTTGTCCTTTTCCTTTCCTTAGTGACTTAGGTTGTACTCGGAGCCATTCGCCATACTGGGGTCTTGTGTTTTGCTCTCCCTCGCCTTCTTCATTATGGGTCTGTAGAAAGCATCTTCATGGTCCACTCGGCCGCATCTATTGCAGAAAATTGGCAGACGTTCATATTTTAGGGTCACCCATTCCTGGTTTCTTCTTCCTGCTATTTGAAAGCCCCTTACTAAGGGTTTAGTTAGGGGTATCTCTATTCTTGCCCTCATAAACTTGTATTGTTCTATGCCTTTTTGTCGAAAGTTGTTCTCAATCTTGACCACTTTGCATGCTCTTTTTGCAATGAGTCAGAGGATGTTTGGTTCTCGACATTGTAATGGTAATCCACAAAATTGGACCCAAAATCGGGTTGTGTCGAAGCTTAGTTGCTGGGCATCTATGTCTGGGGCCCATGGCTTGACCAAAAATAGGTGATTTTCATACAACTATGGCCCATTTTCTACCACGTAAGTTCTAGCTATCTTCTTTTTGAAAACACTTGAAAAGTATTTGGTTCCACCTCCTTAAATCTTACTGGTGAGTTTAAATCTCATGCGTGCAGGAGGCTCTCGCATAGTCCCAGATGACTGAAATGCCCTACCGTGAGGAGCTTCTCCAAAATGCTTAGCTAGCTCTTTTTAGTACCTAATCATTTAAAATCACCCCATATGGTGAGTTGTGTTTCCTCGCTTGTGAGCTTGACCGAGCTCAGGATGCTCACTATATCTTCCTTCATATCCAGTTCTTCTTCTCTTAGTTTACTTCTCTATTGCTTCTTTTAGGTTAGAGAACTAGTGTTCTGGTCTTCTTCCCTTTTTTGGGCGCAACGTTCTTTGCTATTAGATCACAACATTATGTGTGTTTGTGCAAGAAACTTAGCATGAAACAAAATACATCTAATGCTACCTCTTGGGGGGGAGACATCTTGAAATTGGTGGCGCCCATTGAAGGAGTGCCACCTAAATGAAATCTTTTCCTCATTAATGGTTCCTCTTGAAGAGGTGGCACCTATGGAATTGTCTTTTAAACTAATGTTGCCTCTTGAAGAGGTCACAACACTTGTAACGTCAACCAAAACAATACAAACAAAGGAGTTTGTTGTGCATTATAAAAGAAAAACAAATACGAGGAACAAAGATCATGAACTGAATTCTTGAACCTTATTGTTCTCTTCTTGGCATCCATAGAATCCAAATAGGAGCTTCATGTTTGTTGTTGTGTTTGTGCCAAATTTTTCACGTGCAACTTCAACCACTGCCAGAACCATCCCTAAAACAAGCCCTTTCTTCTCAAAGATCTACATCTTCTTGCACTGAATTATAACATTTTTGAGAGCATCCGAAACAACTTGCCATGAAATTGAAATATTTCATGCAAAAGTGAGCTTGAGAAAATATCCCTTAGTATGATCATCATTGGAATTGTTGGTTGGTCTTTTATATTTGCTTGTTCAAGTAATCAAATGTGAAGAAAAACATCTTTCACATCAAAACCCGCGTGCATATAACTGCCAAATCAACTAAAAAAAATTGAAAACAATAAGAGAAATATATATAAAAACCCAAAAAGTTTAGAAATAAGAAAAAGAAGATGTGAGATTTTTTTTAATTACTTTAGAAGTCTTTTGAATACCTGAGTGGTAATGAATCGAAATGCTTGCAAACATTAGACATTAATTTCTTAAGTAACTGGCTATCGCTGTACAAGATTCCATATTCTCCAAAACTCCTCCTAAAATGACTTTTTTGCAACTGGGCATCCTCGTCGTCATCATTGGTGATGATGATGGGTCACAAACATAATCGAGATTGAGCGAGTTATTGACATTCACAATGGCTTCTATGAAATTGCGGTTGAAATTATGCAATTTCTTCTACGCTACAGAAAAAGAAGAAGAAGACAAAGATGACGATGATGGTAATGGCAATGAAGAAGCAGAAGAAGAAGCAATACAAAGAGATTTTGGTCTGTCTTGTGTTCCTATCAAAGCTTGTTCTCCAACATCTTCATCAGTGCTGGCACGTCTGGGCCAACACTAGAGAGTGACGACCATGGGAAGTGCATGAGGGAGCTCAAACAGAGAGAGATAAAAGAAATTTGAGCCCAAGAAAAAAATAGTAACACCCATTGAAGGAACATCACTTACTGGGCTTGCTTTTAAGTATCCCGCTACTTCAAGGGTGGCATCAACTGACCTAAGTTAATATCACCCCTCAAGGCGACACTGTTTACCACGTATGACCAACTGTTTGACATCTAGGCATTGGTATTGAGCCAGACTGTCACAAAGAGTTGCCTTTTATAAAAATATAATATTTTTGTCTACTTAAAAAGTATATAAAAATGGGCTTGTTTTGATCTTTTTTTTTCTGTGCTTAATGATAAAAATTGTAACTATATCACTCAATTTTAATATTTTTCATTGTTTTGTTAAATTTTTTAATGTTATTAAATAAGTTTAGAATGATAGGTTTTTTAAGTTCAATCGAGAACATGCTCTATTTGGGAGAATGGAGAAAATTGCATTGGAGGAAAAAAAAGTTTGGTAAAAATAATTTTTTGGTGTTTAAGGTGTGCATGCTTGTGTTTAAAATACAAATGATGGAGCAATTTTACAAAACACTTGTCCTCCAACTTTTACATTTGTTTGCCTTATCAATTATTAAGCACCCTTAAACCTACAAAAAATAGATAAAGATATGCTATTACAATGAGCATGATATGGTGTCTACAAAATATCCTTCACACCTAAGGTAGTTTTAAATTGTCTCGAGTATTAATCTTGTAGAATTTGGAGTAATTAATCGATTGTGTATTTATAATAATAAGATATAAGGTCAAATTGGGTATTGCCACATACAAATGTTGAAAGTGGATATTTTTCAGTGTCCAACCACTGATCCAACGGAACTAGAAATGATGCCACTCGGCCTCCAAAAAGAAGGGATACAACTTGACCATTAAATCGGACATGTTGGTTTGATTAAGCGCCTTTTCTAATTAATAGAATGAAAAAATAAAAAAAAAAAGAAGAAGAAGAAAGACAAGGCAAAGAAAAAAAAGGTGAAGAGAACTAAAAATGAGACGAATAAAGCAAAGAAATAAAAGAGAAAAAAATAAATGAGAATAAGAAGAATGTGCAAAAAAGTAAGGCAAGGCCTACAAGAAGAATAATCATGTGAAGAAAAAAAAGGTGTAAAAGAAGAACAAGAAAAGAAAAGAAAATGAAAAGAAAA
>JAJIYU010009438.1:0-17003 GCA_030144865.1 Tinospora cordifolia | reverse complement strand
TTGATTATTTTGTTTTGTATAAGAAGTTTATCCAGACATTGACTTGAGATTTAATGGTTAGAAACTGAATTTTGAAGCAAAAGATTTTGACAGAACGAAATTTTTTAGTAGCACCTTGATTTTCAATGGGCGACGATCCACACGTGAAGTAACACGTGAGCGATGGTCCAGTCGAAAATTGGGGTGTTACATTGCAGCTGGTACATTTTTTTGAAAAAGATTAGTTGTAATCTGTGCGTAAAGGAAAAGATGAAGAACATGAAATTTAACTGTTGGGGCATTTTTTGGACGATGATGATGAAGCTGGTTGTTGTTGTTTGCGAAAATAAAAGAACATGAAGCTGGAAATGAAGAAACTGATCTTGTTGGTCGTGAGGTGTTGTTGGACTGTGGAAGAAGAAAAATTGTAACCGAGTGTAATTGTGTGTTATCTAAAAATTTGGGCATTTTCAGATTTTTGTGAGTTGGGTTTTGATGTTGAAGCAAAGAAGGAGAAGTGGGGTATGTGTTTTGGTCGTGATTTGTTTTATGCGTGTGAGTGTTTGATTTAGGGTCAGATTGAAGTGAAGAACAAACAAGATGGAAGCTGCTAGTGTTACCATTGGATCGTGAATTGGGTTTTGGTTGCTAGATTTGTTGTTTATTTGATGAACGAACAAGATACACTGATTTTTGGGGCATGAATCCATGGAGATGAAGATGGGAAGGTGCTGGTTGTGATTTAAATTTTTTGGATTGATTTGGCCGTGAAGATGAACGGAGAACAAAGAAAGAGGGGCAAAATTTGGTTTGTGATTTGGAATTTTGATTTGTTGTATGCAAATCACAAATGGAGAAGAACTGAAACATGATGCATCTTCAGAATTGGGGCGAACTAAAAAGAAGATGAAGTGACTAGTTGCGATCTGCGCGAAGAGCAATGTGCAACAAAGAAAGTTCGTCCTTGACGTCATTCGTGGGAAGAAGACAATGCAAGATATATTTTGGATTTTAAATTTTACATAGTATTAAATTTATTTTTAGATGATCTTAGATGCGAAAACAAAATGAAATTTAGAAATTTAAAACCTTGTTTGATATTTTGGTAGAAATACTATTATGATGCATGTAGATTTTTTTTAAAGATGTTTGGAAATAAATGTGATGACCCATGTTTTGGTGTACAAAATTTTCGAATTCGATATAAGTATTTTCAGAAATTTTAGATGAAATACATGAATTATCCTCAATTTTTTTAAATTTTATATTATTTATTGAAGAAAAATGAGAATAATAGGAAAAAATGTAAATTTGAGGAGAAAATATGTAAAATTATAAGGAAAATGTGATTTCTTGAGAGAAATAAAACATGTGTGAATTAAATCATGGATGTCATGCGTGATACCCGGATTAAAATATCACAGTCCTAATATTAAATCATGCCAGAGCTGTAAACTTGTAGTCCTTCTCTGTACTAATTTGGAAAGAAGGCTACATTCACAATCTTCTTACTGAAAATAAGACGCACATTAAGGAATCACTCATTTATCTAAAAGACTTGAAGACACTTTAAATTGGTTCTCAAAGAATACTTCCAAAGGAGCAACAAAACTAATATCCTTTATCATTGCAGGACGATGAATCTAGTGTGGGTGGATAAATGCCCTAGTTGTATTCATGAATCTAAATATATATATATATATGATCTGGTAGAACATGGAAGGATTCTCAGTGTAAAATCAGAGTAGTGCAGCAAAAACATAATGGGCTAGTGAGAAATATAGGTCAATTTACAACACTAGTTTACTTGATTTAAATTTTGAGGATAAACTTTTATTTAAGGGGGGTAGATTGTAACGCGAGTCAATATTAATATATATATATATATATATTATTTTGTAGAGAAATAAGAATTTAAAATAAAATAACAAAAATAAAAATAAAAATAAAATAAATAATAGTTTTATGAGAAAATAATAATAAAAAGATAAAATTATGTTTTATAGCTATATAGATAGGTAAAATAAATATTTTGATGCTTATTATGATTGGTGTAATATTAAATTAATGTCGGTGTCAATATTAAAATAATGTTGAGAATTAAAATTTTAAATTAAAAATTCATCAAAAAAATAAATATGTATATAATAAAATAAAGTAAATGAATATCTAATGTTAGCTTAAAAAATGAAATAAAATATTAAAATTTTCTTGGTTAATGAAATAATTAATTGGAAAATAAAATTTAATTGGTAATTGGAATAATTAAAAAAATAGTAATAAAAATAAAATAAAAAACAAAAATAATAAAACAGAAAAATCTAGATTCAAAATTGTTTGAGCAACCTTTTAAAAAAAGGAATATGAAATCAAATAAAACATAAAGGGTATGTTTGGTTTTTATAGAAAGTAATAATAATAATATGAAATTTTAGATTTTTTGCTAAAAAAAGAGAAGAGAGAAAATTCTGGAATTTTCATCAGCAAAGAAGAAAGACCGAATGAAGAAGGATCGAGAATGAGGAAAAAAAAAAAAAAAAAAAAAAAGAGAGAGAGAGAGAGAGAGCGCTGGATTTTAAGATTTGAGCTGAAAATTCTGGATTTTGGAGTTGTTGAAGAAGAAGAACCAAAGAAGAAAGGAAATCTGAAGCTTGGATAAAATTTCTTTTCTGGGTTTGACGTTCAAAGAAATCAAAAAAGAAGAAGCTAAAAATCATATTTCATTAGGTAAAATTTATGGTTTATGAAACGTTGAAACAGAGAGGAATGAAATCTGAAATTGTGGTTCGAAAATTTGGGTTTAATTGTTGATTTGGGTGTTTTCAGATTTAGGTGCAAAGAGGGATTATTTCTATGTTCTGTTTTTGGACGATGAGCAAAAATGGATTTGGGGGTTTTTCAATTTGGGCGTGATTCAAATCGGAAATTTCAGATTTGAAATCTAGGGGCTGCTAGTGTGTTGATTCGTGAAAGATGAAGTTGGTTTGTGTGTTTCGATCCATTTGTTGTCCATTTTTCTGCAAAAGGAAGAGGAACTTGATGAACAAAGAAAATGAAAAAAACTAGAGATTCTCGTTTTATAGTTGCTGCAAAAATCTTATGCGATGGAGTTTTGATGTTGAGTCGAAATGAAAACGTGATGAACGAACAAGAAATAAATCTGATGTGTTGCTGATGCGTTCAAAGATTTGGAGATGAAATGGGGCTGTTACGATTTGAAAGACGAAAAGGAAGAAAGAATAGCAACTGCTGTTCGTGGAGAACGAAAAAAAAATTTGAAGAAACTTGACAGCTACTGGCCGTGAAGACGATGAGCAACAAGAGGATTTGGGTTTTTCTCGTTGGATGTTGTGGGTGCAGATTTACGGGCTTTACATATTGGTGTTGGTGCGTGACGATTAGAAGAAGATGATCAAGAAGAAAAGAGCTGAAAACAGAAATTGAAATTTTAATTTCTGGTTTTGGATGAGTAAAAAGAGACTAAGAAGAGGCAAGAAATCCATAGTTTGAGGATTTGAATCATGAACGTGATTGATGATTTTCAGATGATGATCGATGGAAAGGAGAAGGAATTCAAAATTTGAAAGCTACGGCTTATTGGGTTGGTCATAAAACTGTAGAAAAATAATAATAATAATAAATAAGTAAATAAATCTAGCAGCTGAATGTGTTTAAGCGAAGAATATGGGTTGTGACTTTTGCGGGGCAATCTGCGCGAAGAACGAATAGTGACAAGCAGTTCTTATTTATTTATTTATTTATATTTTTAGATTTTAAATATTGGATAGTGTAAACTTTTGGGTAGTGTAATATTTATTTTAATGATTGTATATGAAAATGAGATGACATAAATCAATTATAAAAATTTGTTTAAAAATTTTATTTAATAATTTAAATTAAATAAATTTAAATTTAGACTATTATTAAATATTGAACACAAGAATTAATTAATTTAATAAAATTAAATTAGTTAATCTTTTAAATTAAAATTAAAAGGAAAAATAACTTTTCAACATATTAATAATCTTATTTAATGGTATATGTTTAAAATAATAATAATAATAATAATAATAATAATAATAATAATAATAATAATAAACTTTTAAGAGTTTAAAATCTTTTATAAAAAAAATTTAGGCCTTGAAACTAAATGTGTAATATTTAAAAATTTTATTTTGTTCATAACTAAATTAATTATGATATTAATAAATTATTTAAATTGTAAAAATTTAGTTATTAGAAATCTAATTTTATGAAAAAGCTTACAAGTACATTATTAAAGTTTAAAATTAAAATTAAGAAAAATTTAGAGGATTTAGAAGTTATTTTAATTAGAATATATAAAATTTTAGAATTTAGAAATAATCCTAAATTAGTTGAAAATTGATATCTAGACTGCGTAATTATCTTAAAAATTATTTAAATCTAAAAATAATTTAAATAAGATTAAATGTGAATTAGAAAATTAGTAAATCTCATTAATTGTTGAATTACAGATTGTAGATTTTGAATATTGAGCATCTTGAAGGAAAGCAAGGTCACCCTGAAAATCGACGAAATTAGGTGGGCGTGACTTCCTTGCTCATATGTATTATATAGATTTAAAATTTAAAGCATTTGTTTGAATAGTTCTAGGTTATTAGAATTTTATTAGGAAATTAATTGAAATTGTTTGGCTCATGTAAATGATGTGTGATTATGATAAATTATTTAATTCATGCGTAATTAGTTCATGAGATGATTTTGCATTTGGATTTACTCAAATATGGCATGCATGACTAGTAACATATGCATCTAGATCTTATTATTTACTCATGCATCTTATCATGTTAACTTGCATGCATAGTTTGAATTATTTTTCTTGTGCATTATGTGATGTTTGGTATGTTGGAGATCGTTTGTAAAACTAAAATAAGATGATGGTTTATTAAGAATCCACGTACCGGTACGATTGTCGAGCCTGAGGCAGATCGAGGTGGCATCTCCTATATGTCACCGCTTGAGATTGTCAAGCTACAAGGCGGATTGTAGGTATTCCCACCCAGAGCTGACTGTGATGCTCGAAGTCTTTGGAAGACAGTACGAGTCGTGATAACTACTCTCTCTTAGGTCGTGATGTGAGTGCCTATTGATTTTAGACGGTTATTAGAACCCTCTAAGATTTGATTGGACCACAGGGAATACCGAGAGGCATCTCAACCCTCTTTTGGTCTTAGACTCCGACTGAAACAAATGAATGTTTGAACACCTAATGTTTAAAAGTATTTGTAATATTTTGGATTGAATCTGTATAATACATGTGATGTGTAGGAACAATCTACTAGGTTTTCAAGCTCACTCCTACTTTATCTTTAAGGCATATCTGGACGTAGAGTATGATACCCTATGTCAGAAGACTCACAGTTTAATTGGATGCCTCATTAGGGGAGGTCGTTCGGGATAGGTGGTATTGAAAGTGATATTTTGTTTAAATTTTTGAAATGATCCTCATGTATTTATTTGATTTTAAATTCAGTTGATTAGTTGTGATAACAATTTTATATGTTTAACATTTCTATTTTAATACAGGTATTTAAAGATTTCCGCCGTGTTATTTATAAATTGTATTGTGAAATTCGGTGAGTAATTTGAGAAATTCTCTTGATGTTTTTGTTTTGATAAATACTTACCCAGATATTGATCTGAGAGTTAATTGTTATGGGTTTAATTTTGAAGAAAAAGATTTTGACAGAATGAAATTTTTAAGTAACATTTCGATTTTCAACAGATGATGATCCACACGTGAGACAGCACGTGAACGGAGGTCCGGTTGAAAATTGGGGTGTTACAATTCATTCCATGAGTGATAGTTGGAACCTTGGAGATCCGAGAATTAGAAGGAGATTATTCAACGGACAACAAAGAATTTAAGCTACCAAGTTCGGCATTGATTTTTCAGGAGAATATTTATTAAGTATTGATCATTAACCCTTGTTGGAACAATGCATTGAGTCACAATACCAAAATTAGCCAGACTTTTTTTCATCCACAAACTATATATAGGAGATGTTTCCTTCTCTTGCATAAGACAAAGGATGAACTGGGATGTTCTAGGAAGTTTGGCTTGTATTTGTTCAACCATCTGCTCAACTCGGACAAAAGGAAGAGTTCTCCTAGCCTGAGGGTTCTCGTCGAATATATCCCATGGTTGACTGATGACAATTCCTTTGGTTCTTCACATTTCATAAGATTTTAATCAACACTAATCAAATTCTAAGTTGATTTACTTTAATCTTCCAATGAAAACCCAAAAGTCCAGCCACTACTCTTATTGTCTAATAACCTAACATATTTAATTTAAATTTCCAGCAAGCTTGAATCTCTTTCATTCTCCATGAACTTGTAAGCTCAAAATCATTCTTCAATTACTTCCTTTCCACCTATACCCTTTCGCGTTTCTCGTACTAGGGTGACTCTAAGTGCATAGTTTCTAAGTTTTCGATTTGTCTCAGTTGTCTAGGGGTTTATGCTTCTAAGTTGGTAGCATTTCGTCTATTTCTGGATATAGGAGTTTGAGTTATAATACTTAAATAATCAAACTACATACATAACAAACAGTCGTCCAACAACCAAGCAAACAATACACGCTAGTATAATGTAATCCTGAAGCTTCCATCTGTGCTTCCAGGTCTGTGTGCCCTATCCCACACTCGCCCTTTCACACAGACTTCCACCCAGAGTTGCATTACACTCAAACAATAGCAAAAGTGTCTTGATATCTGTAGTTGCCACGCCCCACTGTGTTGATCAGGCACAATGCAACATGTGCATCCGCAGACTTACTCTAAGGCTGACACAAGCCCCACTATACTGTACCGCCCCATTCCAGTACAATATGGTGCGTACAAGTTCAGCTAAACAAATCGATCACTCATCAAACATGGTTCGTCATTCTCCGAGCCTAAGATTCCTCCGTACCCCCGAATCCTTATGCATCCCATCCTACATAGAAACTAGAGGTACAGGCTCCTCCCAAACTCAGGTCCTGACCAAACAAGTGTGCATTCAAACACGGTATTAGTCTCTAACCTATGTCCTAAAGCTTTTAATTTATTTATGATCCACTATACTCCCGATACAACACTCGGTTTCTATTTAGACCTAGGATCTCAATACTTCACTTGGTTCGAAATCCTTTAGTAGGATTGCCAAGTTTGACTTTATAAAACTTATATGTGACGTCATCACCTCGAGTCACACCTGCGACTGTAACTCAAGCGCGTTAGCATCACCCTAGTCTTTTCCTAAACTTCTAGCCACCTAATATTAATTTCTATCCAGTTTTATACAATTGTTTCTTGTGATACCATCCATTTTGAGTACTGTCACCCTGGGTCCTTTTTGAATGATAATGAGACCTTCGAGGGACCTCTAATCAACATAAAGGTAATCCCTCAAGCACGTACTTTCGCAGAAGAAGATCTAAGCAGATCAGCCCTTCAGGGACCTTTACCCTGAAAGCAGGTCAACTATAAATAATCATTACCTCTTCTTGGGTCACATTGATAACAATACTCCATTATGTTGGCATCACTTACTTTCCATCTAGACTTCTACCCATTCTACCTTTTTTTTAAAATCATCTTCAAGAAGGCTCATTTTTCGATCAAATCAAATCTGGTGGAATTCATTTCCAGTGAAAATTAGATTCAATAAAATCTCTATTCCAGTGAAAATCATATCCGGTGAATTCAAATTTAGCCCAGTATATCATAATACTGAGCTCTGATACCATATTTGTAACACCCCAATTTTTAATCAGACCTCCGTTCACATGTTATCTCACGTGTGGATTGTCGCCCGTTGAAAATCAGAATGCTACCAAAAATTTTTGTTCTGTCCAAACCTTTTTCTTCAAAAATTTAGTTCATGACCATTAGCTTCCAAGTCAATGTCTATATAGGTGATTTATACCAAAGAAAAGATCAAAATAATTTCTCAATACATTCACCAGATTTCTCAAGATAAGTCATGAACAATGCAGCAGAATAACTTTAAAAAAAATTATTATTAAAACCAAAATTGTTAAACAAGAAAAGTCATTTAAAGATAAAATGAACTAAAGTTAAAATCAACGTAAATACATTAAAACAATCCAGTGAGAATAAATAAAACATGACTTCCAAGTCTTCTATCTCGGACGACCTTCTCATGAGGTGTCCAATTAAAGTGCGAGTTTTCTAACGTAGGTTACAATAATTTACGTCTATGTGTACCTGAAAATATAAAGTGGGAGTGAGCTCGAAAGTCCAATGGATCGTTCCTACACATCACATGCATTATACAAACCCAATTCAAAACATTACAAACACTTTCAAACATTAGGCGTTTCAAACATTCAGTTGGTCTTAGTTGAAGTCTGAGATCGGAAGAAGGTTGAGATGCTTCTCGGTATTCCCTGTGATCCAATCTAATCCAATCCAATCTAATCGTAATCACAGTCCAAGAGAGAGTACTTACCATGGCATCGTACCGTCTCCCCAGGACTTCGAGCTGTCACGAGCAGCTCCGAGTGACCAGTACGTGGATTCTTAATAAACCATCGTCTTATTTTTGTTTTACAAACAATCTCAATCACAGTGAGCATCATACTATATACTAGAAAATATAATCTAAACTATGCTTGCATGTTAACATGATAAGATGCACGAGTGAACAATAAGATCTAGACGCATATGTTCCTAGTCATGCATGCCATATTTGAATAAATTCAAATGCAAGATCATGTCATGAACTAATTATGCATGGATTAAACAATTGATCATCCATCACACATCATTCATATAAGCCAAACAATTTCAATCAATTTCCTAATGAAATTCTAATAACCTAGAACTATACAAGCAATGCTTTGAATTTTAAATCTATATAATACATATGAGCAAGGAAGTCACGCCCACCTGATTTTGCCGTTCTTCAAGGCGACCTTGCTTTCCTTCGAGCTATTCGTAAGAGTCTGAAATTCAATAATCAATAAAAATTCTTAAGTTCTTAATTCATATTAGGTCCTATTCAAAATATTTTTAAGTTTAAAAATTTTCAAACTAATTATGAAATTTAGATATTAGTTTCAACAAATTTTGGATTATTCCTAAATTCTAGAACTTTATACATTCTGATTAGAATAACTTAATCTTCGCAATTTAAATAATTTATTAATATCATGATCAATTTAATTACGAACAAAATAAGACTTCTAGATGTTCTAAGTTTAGTTTCAGGGTTTAAGATTTTATTATTTTCTTATAAAAGATTTTTAATTCAGAAGGCTTATTTTTCATATTTTTAACTAATTTAAATTAGTGAATTCTAAACTTCTAACATTAATT
Source organism: Tinospora cordifolia (assembly GCA_030144865.1). Lineage (NCBI taxonomy): Eukaryota > Viridiplantae > Streptophyta > Magnoliopsida > Ranunculales > Menispermaceae > Tinospora > Tinospora cordifolia. Next base: position 7,656 of record JAJIYU010009438.1, on the reverse strand, counting down.
AAAATTATTAATATGTTAGAGAACCATTTTTTCAATCCAAATTTAAAAGATTAATTGATTTAATTTTATTAAATCAACTAATCCTCATGTTCAAAAATTTGTAACTAATCTTATATTAAATTTATTTGGTTTGAATAATTAACTGAATTTTTTTTTTAAATTACCTCTGTAATTACTTTAATTAATTTCTATTTGTATCTAGTTTCTAATTTCTAATTCAAATTTTCTTTTGTATTGAAAATCATTAAAATAATTTCCTACTATCTCAAAATTTAAAATTTAGAATATGCCTCGCGTTGTCTTTTTTTTTTTTTTTGTCCAACAATCATCAAAATCAATCATGTTTCGCAGCTCAATCAGAACCCAGAGAATGGATCAAAAATCCGCTATTTGTTTCCTCATTCTCAACCATCTTCTTCGTTTGAGTGCAACCACCACCAATTGCACCATACAACACCATCATCAAATGTAACCCAACTCACCTTTACTCCTCTTGAATCACGACCAACATCAAAGATTAATGTCCACACACAAGTTGAAAAACCAGATCACCACCAGCAACACAAAAATTATGTTTCAACTCTTGTTCTTCACGGACCCGTGACTGCCATGCCAGAAATCTTTTCAAGTTTTCCGATCATGTTCCACGGTTATCACGCACCAATTCAAACAAACAAAACCAGATTTCTGGTTTCTTCAATTTGCAGCTCACGGACACAATTAAAACTCTACAAAATTCAGATGCCCTTGCCATTCTTCCTCTGCTTTCTGGTTCATCACGGTCCAACCCTAGAAGCTTCAATTTGTCATCTTCCTCATACTTCAAATTCCACCCACTCAACCGGAATTTCACACCTGAAATTTAAATCATGGCCGACCATTTGATCCCCCTCTTCGCGGCCAATTAGCAGTAGAACATCCAACCAATTCTGTTCCAAATCATGCTTTGCGTCTTTCATTTTTGTCCACCCAAACATGAAACAACAAGATGTTGTTCTCCATTTCCAGAAACAGGGCATCGCCCCTTTTTGTTCTTAGCTACTTCTTCGTCTCGCAGCATCTCTTCGTTTCCTCTCTTCTGATCGTTACCAGCAGCTTGGATCCTCTTCTTCTTCTCCACTTTTTCTTCTCTGTTCCTCCTCTTCACACACGACAGCCTAGAAATCCAGCACACTCACATTGCCCCTGTTTTCTGCTCCTCTTCCCTACAATGGCGTTCTGCTTCATTCGGTAGCAATAGCAGCAGTAGTGGTAACGACACCAACAGCTGCATCTTCCCTCTGTTCGTCACACCAAACCACCATCAGCTCCTTCTTCATTTTGCAGCGGCAACTTGAGCAGCGGCGGCAAGTGTTCTGCTTCCTTTCCTTCCTCTGTTCTCTACTGTGTTTCACTGCGGCTTCGTCTTCCTGCTCGGTTTGCAGTAACAGCTCCACACCTCTCAGCCAGCCCCTCCCTTCATCTTGCTAATCGTCCCAAACCAGAGCACCCAGTTCTTCTTCTTTTCTAGCTTCTTTCTTCAATCTTCTCAGCTCTACCTCCTTTCTGTCGTCCAGATGATGCAAGATTCCTACTCAACCAGAAAATTCTTGTTTGTTTCCTTAAGTTTCGATTATATATATATTTATGTTATATCTAATCACCTTAAACCTTGTTATATACTTATAACTATATGTTTATAATGTAATTCCTTGTTCATTTTAATTTTTCTATTCTATATACAAATATTTTCCAATTATTGATTTCTTCTCACTTCCCAATTACTATTTTTACCAATCTATAAAAATTTTCAATTATTACATTTTATCATATATACGTTATATTATTATTACTATTATTATTTTTCCTACACTAATCAAAATAAACATACAATAATTAATTCAGCTATATATATATAGTTATAAAACATAGTTTTATCTATTTTATTTTTATTATTATTATTATTATTATTATTATTATTATTATTATTATTATTAATTTTTCATGTTTACTTGCGACGTAGCACTCGTAAAATCCCGGGGTGTTACACTGAGACAGCTAAAAGTCCTTAAGAGATGGCACTAAGTGCTAGCAAGTATACTCCCTTGGATTGTGACTCTGACAAGTAATCGGCTTTAGGCATTACCTGAAATTTGTGTCTGATTCAGATCACAAGGAATACTGAGAGTCATCTCATGTAACAACCTCGAATTTTGTAGTTGTGTGCATTGATAACAATAATAATAATAAATAATTTTTAAAAATATAAATTAAGGTCAAAGATTAAAGGTTTAAATTAGAAGTTTATCAAAAATATAAATATGGATATAACAAGATAAGATAAATTCATATTTGATATTAGTTTGTATTAGCTAGAAAAAAAAATAATATATGATGAAATGTAACATTGAAAAATTTTTCTTGATTAGTGAAAGTAGTATTGGGAGTTAAGAATAATAGATGCTTAAAGGAAATAAAATATTTACATAGATAGCAGAAGAATTAAAATAAATAAGTACGATATTGATATATCTAAAAGTTTATAATAAAGTTTAAGTAAATTAATGTGATTAGCAAAAAAAAAAAAAGGAAATTCTGAAATCCAAAAATTTGGATTTTGGCCGAATAAAGCAACAAAAATAGAAATCTAGAAGAATGGATTTGAAACCAGAAAATTCTGGTTTTTCAATCCGTGCTGGTGAAGATAAATCTGGAAATCTCGGTAAGTAATGTTTGGCGGTGATGATAAAATTTTCTGGGTAATTTTAGATCTATAAAAGGTTGAAGACGGCCATTGAAGAGGAAGCTGATGAAGAACGAATTAGAAATTCTGTTGGGTGTGCATTCAACTGGTGAACAGAAGAAGAAGATCGAAGGAAGAAGAAGGAAAAAACTAGCAGTTCGATTTTCTAGGTTGGGCGAGCTGAAAAGTGTGGAAAACAAACTAGAGATCTGGATTTTTGGGTTCGAAAATATGGGTTTGAAACTAGAAAACAGAGGAAGAAACGAAATAAGATGTGATTTGGGGTTTAATGTAACACACCAACCCCTGTATCTTTAAGCATTGGACACGACTACCATTCTCTGGACAGTGGTTTAAACCAAACGACGGGCCGTGCCGGTGTTACTTTACAAGTGACACACACTTGACTTTCTTTCTATTTCAATTATTTCATGCCTTAATTGTATTTAACAGTGCATAACTTAAATTTTAAAATTTATTAAGGCAATAATACGAGAAATAACTAAAATTCATAAACTCAATTAATTAAAAGAAATTGAGTACATAATTTGATTTTGAAGAAAAATATTACAGCAGAAGATTCAAAACTTGGGCAACATTGTAACACCCCAATTTTCGACTAGACCTCCGTTCACGCGTTACGTCACGTGTGGATCGTCGCCCGATGAAAATCGAGATATTACTGAAAAATTTCCTCTGTTCAAACTCTTTTTCTTCAAAACCAATTCATAGTATAGTTATTCTTCAGTTAATAACTTGGTAATCATTTATTAAAAATCAAACATCAAAAGGGTACTCAAAATATTCACTGGATTAATCAATACAAATCATCAATAATGCAGCGAAAATCTTTAAAAGCGTTCATTCAAACCAAAGTCGTTAAACAGATAAAACCATTTAAATCTCAATCAATCGAAATTTAACCAACGTAAACACACTAAAACAGTCCAGGAAAATATAGAAAATAGGACCTCCAAGTTACCTAACCCTGACAACCTCCCCATGAGGTATCCAAACAAAGTGCAGGTCTTCTGAAGTAAGTCAACATACTCTACGTCCAAGTGTACCTGAAAAATATAATGGGTGAGCTCGAAAACCCAGTGGATCATTCCTACACATCACAGGCATTATACAGACTCAATCCAAAACATTACAAACACTTTCAAACATTAGGCGTTTCAAACATTCATCTAGTTTTGGTCAAAGTCTAAGACCGGAAGAGGGTTGAGATGCCTCTCGGTATTCTCTGTGATCCAATCCAATCATAATCATAGAGGCCTCAGGTGGTACCATCCAAAATCAATCATATCACAATATCACAGCCCAAGAGAGGTTACTTATCTAGACTCGTACTGTCTCTCAAAGACTTCGAGCTGTCGCAGGCAGCTCAGGGTGGGAATACCTACGATTCGCCTTGTAGCTCTTCAATCTCAAACGGTGACATATAGGAGATGCCACCTCGATCCGCTTCAAGGTCGTCAATTGTATCGGTACGTGGATTCTTAATAAACCATCGTCTTATCTTAGTTTTACACACAATATCATTCATGACCACCATCACGCATATAATGGAAAGTAAATCAAATAATACAGGCTATGCACACGAGAAACTAATAAAATCTATATGCACGAGTTTCTATTAATGCATGCTATAAATGAACAAGACATAACTTGGATACATCATTCATCATTCAATCAAGTCAAACAAACTCAATCAATTTCCTAACAAAATTATAGTAATCCTAGAACTACTCAACTAAATGTTTTGAATCTTAAATCCGTATAATACAAATGAGCAAGGAAGTCGCGCCCACCTGATTCCAAGGATCCTCGGCGCTTCCTTACTTTCCATCGCAATACTCGACACTGTAAATGCTAAAATCTGAAATTCAACACGTAATAGAATTATCCTTAGACTTAAATAGTCCCTAAGATGGTTATGGAGTTCAAATATTATTTTCAACTAATTTAGGGTCATTCTAACATTCCAAATTTGATATATTTCAATTAAGATAGCTTCTAAGTCTTCTAAATTTCCTTAATTTGAAATTGCAACTTTAATAATTTAATTGCAACCTTCTATCATATGATTAAAGTTCTAATAGCTTAATTGTTGTAATATGATAATCTATTAACATAATAATCACCTTAATTACGAACAAAATAAAACTTCTAAATGACCTATACTTAGTTATAAACTTATCATAATTTAAAGATTAATTAACTTCTATTTACATTTAGTTTCTAATTTTTTATTCCATTTTATTTCTGAATCGAAAATCATTAAAATAATTTTCTGCTATCAAAAACAAAAATTTAAATAAAAATCTAAGACATACCTCGCGTTGTCTTCATCGCGCGAGCTACGCCATGATAAATCTTCTTTCATAAGATCGTACCCAAAACCAATTCATCGATGCCCAATCGATTCCTAGGGTCTCAAAACGTTGAAGCTTCAATCAGTAACAATGATTGTTTCGTTGTCCCTACACATAGCAGTAACAACACACATGCTCGAATGTCACATCCAATTTCACCCCTCGGTTTATTTATCATTCTTCAACAACAAAACAAACATTGTTGTTCTTCATTTTCCACGGCAGCATGCGCAGACTGCACCACACTGAACCATCTAATTCTCCTCTGTTTGTTCTTTATTCTTTGTTCTTCCACACCAGAAATTTTGTCTTCTTCTTCGTTTGGTCCAGACCAAAACCAACTCCCCAAACCGGCCGTTCTTCTTTCCAATTCATTCTTGTTTTTTTTTTTTTTTTTTTTCATATGTTTCTCTGCTCCTCTGTTCCCGTCGTCCGGCATTAGCACCTGCCCTTTTCACAGCAGCAGTCCGCAGCATGCACCACTGCACTTGTTCCTCGGTTGGCAACGACAACGGAGCAGAAGCAGTGGCAGCTCCTTCTGCTTGCTCTGTTCGTCCATTCTTTCCTTATCACATGGCTTCTCTCCTTTCTCTGTTTTCTGTTGCCAGTTTTCTTCCTCTGTTCCATGGTGAAGACAACAGCAACAACGTGGGCAGTCAAATGTCGCTGCTCTGCTGCCTCCTTCTCTCTGTTCATTGCACCACCATCAATCACAACAACAGCAACACACCGGCTGCCCTGTCATGGTCCAACACCAAAGTAGCAGCATCTGCGTACAGCAAAACTGGGTGCTGCTCTGTTTTTTTTTTTTTTTTTTTTTTTTTCCTTCTCCTAATGTGTTCTTCTTCGTTCGGCAACAGCAGCAGCAGAAGAACCCAGTTGCAGACGCAAACGGTGTCCATCCGCGCATGGTTCACCAGCATCAGCATCAGCAGCTGCTTTTTCCCTTTCCTCAATTTTTCTTCTTCCAGCCCGCAACGGGAGTTGCAGCAGCAGCTTCTTCTTATTTCTCTGTTCTTTCGTTTCTCTTTCCGGCCAGCAGTAACCACCGAGCAGCTGCCATTACCTCACACGGAGCTTGCTCTGTTTTCTTTTCTTTTCTGTGTTCGGCACAGCGGCAGCAGCACCATGCAAACAGAGTCAGTTTGCTCCCCTATTTTTTTTTTTTCGTTCGTCTGTTTATGCACACACTGCCTCTGCTCGTGCAACCGGCCACCATTACTGGTTGCCCCTTATTTTCCTCAACCACCGTTACCAGCTGTCCCTTCCCTCTGCAGCAAGGACATCGACAACTCTGGTAACGGCAGCAGCTACACTCCGGCCACCTTGTTATGATCCAACGCCAGAGCACTATTTCCACTTCTCCTTCTTGTTCGGTTTACTCCCAGCAGTAACATCTCTGCAACGTGTTCTCCTTCTCTGTTCTGTTTTCGTCCTTCTGTGCATGATTCACTAGCACAGATTCTTCGTCTTCAATCAGCTGCAACCACAGAGCATCAGTTTTGGCTTCTCCTGTTTCATTGATTCAAATAACGCCGAACAACTTCCTTCATAAGCCGAATCCACCGCCACAGTCCCCTTCTTCTTACTTCTACACGGTTCGGTCCGAATATTTTATTTTATTTTATTTTTTTCTGATTACCTCAAACCCTATCTTTATATTATAAAATGTATGTATTTGATAACCATATGTATTCTTTATATTATTATTGTTATTATTTTTCGTAATTTATTTATTTCAAAATTCTTTTATCGTTGCGTTCGTCGGTATCGCAACATTTTTATTTATTTTCTTCAACCACGATTTCTAAGTATTTGTTTAATAATTATTATTTCTTATTATTATTTTTTTTTCGATCATTTGCTCACAATGCGGCACGCTCGCAAAGTTCCGGGGTATTACAAACATGCCCTTACATAGAAATTAAAAAACTTTTTAAATAAAAGAACCTAACTAATTTTCATGGTCTTCATGTGATTCAATAACCTGAAAAATAGAAGGAAGGGTGAGCACATAACCTAGTGGATCTTTCTAAACATCTAAATCATTATTTCAATTCAAACAAACCGAGCATATTAAAAACTTTTGTACATTAGGTGATTCAAACAATTTCTTGTTTATGGTTGACATTCAGATTGAAAGAGGTTAATCTCTATGTTCCACACCGTTGGGAGAGAGAATAACTCTTGGAAACTCAAACCCCATATTTATAAAGTGGGATCACTCTTGGAAACCCAGTTTAAATTCATCAATGGTAAACTGGCAAGCCGGGTCAGGGGGTGGATGTCACACCCCACCGGGCCCACCGGTCCCACCGGACCTACGCCGCGTGGCGGCCGCATGGCGCACCGCGTGGTGGCTGTGACTCACTAGGTACTGTCCCCTCCCCTAGGGGTTTTCCTTCGCCTCCGCAGAGATTCGAACCTAGGACCTAGGGCTTAAGTACCTAGTTCATTCCTCATTTGCTACCATGCGGCCGCCACGCGGTGCGCCATGCGGCCGTCACGCGGTGCGCCATGCGGCCGCCATCCGATGCAGGTCCGGTGGGCCCGGTG
>JAJIYU010009437.1:0-16982 GCA_030144865.1 Tinospora cordifolia | reverse complement strand
TGGGTATATCGACCTAATGTAAAGTCCATGTAGTGTGGTGTATATATATATATATATATACACCACACTACATGGACTTTACATTAGGTCGATATACCCATGTTTGACACTTCATGGTACATCATGGGCATACGATATGTGTTGACACTTAGATTTTAGAACACTTGTGGGTATATTCTCCAATGGAAAGAAAATATAACATGAAAGAAGATACTGATTAAAAGGTAAAATTTCCTCTAAATGGAAGGACAAAAAAGTATTAAATGAGTAGAAAGAAAGGAAAAAAGAAAGAATAACATACAATATAGTCATGTCCTAGTGTCTTAAATTTTGAAAATGATAAAGATAGTCTTTAAAATATGTACTTGTGTTCGACACCATACCCAAGTCTAGGTAAAATAAATAATACACTGTTTAATTTTAATATTATTTTTATTAATTTAAGGTTTTTAAAATTAAAAAAAAAATCAAGCCCTCCAAAAAAACTAAAGAAAGAATAATTACAAAAACTTCCACAGCACCAAGGAAATCACCTAGGCATATGGGTAACAGCTTGATAACACTATTGTTAAGTTATAAACTAATCATAATTTTTTGAAAATAGAAGGGAAATGATTCCATGTTCAAACTTATAAAGTTACACAAAACATAAAATGTTGAAAATTGGAGGGATAAAAATGTATCATATACACACATTACGTGGAACTCCAGAGGGATCATATACATTTGAGTCATAAGTCGATTTAGTGCTAGAAAGAAGTTAAGAGGAACTTAGTATTCAAACTGGTGTAATTCACTACAAGCATAATTACACAACAAAAGCCGTTCAGCATTACCAAGCAGCTAGAGTTGGCTGCAGATTCTCATTATTGACTTAGAATGGAATATGTCAGTTTTGAACATTTATGCAATCCTCATCCATGAATTGACTCGGGACAATGATGGAAATCCTTAAAAAAATTAAACAAAAATGGTAAATAATATTTCATATGTAACTGTACGAAGAAAAAGCACTACGACTCCACACCAATATAGATTCAAGATTACCCCACCCTTGGAGCCAATCACACTTCCTGTAGCCTCTAGAAAGATCACTATCAGCTACCACATATGAAGTTAGGAAATGGAAAGACTTAACACTTTGACAGCCAAAGAGAACTCGTCATGAAACACCAGTTCGTTACTCTTCTTCCATAAGGTTCATAGAACTGCAAAACAAACCACACCCACTATTGCACTTGAATATTGTTTATAAATGGTAAGATGTTTATTCCATCCCCAAATTCCTCATCATTGCCGATGATAGGGTAGTGAATTTACCATCTACACTAAACCTTTTTCACAAAAGTGCAATGCCAACATAAATGACTTATATTTTTTAACTCTTGTCCACAAACCCAGTGTTTTTAAGGCGACAAGGCATGGCTAGGCATTTGCCCTATCTAGGCAAGGCATAGACTAGACTGTGGCCTAAGCAACAATAGAAATACTTATTTATAGGCCCCTGGATAATTATTTAAGTATTTAGAGGTCCCTGGACTGAAAAGCTGAGAAGCAAGAGGAGAATGGGGAGGATGGGGAAGGTGCAGCCGCTTCTTCTTCATCTTCCCCCATCCTCCACCCCTTTTTTCCTTGAAGCATTGGCAACAACAGAACTGCTATTGCTGCTGTTACTGCTACTCAAGAAGAAGAAGAAGAAGAACGAGAGAAATGCAGAAAACAAAAAATAAATAAATAAATAAATAGAAAAATAAAATAAGTTGCAAAATTTAAAAATAAAAAAGAAAAGAAAAGAAAAAAAGAAGGCAACAAGAGCCATCAAAGTGTTGCAAGATGGTTGTGATGTCACCATACATTGTTAGGAGTGAGAGCAACAAAAGGTTTAGGGGTTAGTTCATTTTAAATGTTTTTTTTTTCTTTTAGATAGTTAGACCTTCTTAAACCATTTAATTAATCACAAGCACCCCCAAAGCCTGCTTAAAGGTGTGCCTAGGTAAATTTATGCCAAAAAACCTCGACGATCGATACCTTAAAAACACTAATAACACCAACGCAAAGATAAGCACATAAGTGAAAGCCTTTTTTCTTTTTCGTGCAAACGTATGTGAAAACCTTTTTTACAACCTCTCTCCAATTCATCTTCCCATTAGATGATACCCACCCTAAGAATTTACTTTGATGGCACATGAGCTTTCCAAATTAGACAATGATAAGTGAAAGGCGAAACATGATTCCATCCTTTAATGATTAGTGAAAGGAGAAACGTGATTCACATTAATGATGGATGAATACATTGCTTTGATGGCAAAAAGTTGTTAAAAAAAAAAGAAGAGAGGAAGAAGGGCAAAAATGGTGGCAGAGAACAGGGGAAAAAACTGCAAGAAGAAGAGAGAAGGAAGGAGCAGGAGGAGGAAAGGAAATAAGAAGTGCAGAAAATAGGAGGAAAAACCTGCTGTAAATGCAGGAAAAGAGAAAAGAAAGAAGAAAAGAACAAGAAGGAAAGAAAAAGAGAAGTACAGAAAATAAAAAAATAGAAAAATAAAAGTAGCAAAATAAAATAACAAGAAGGAAACAAGAGTCATCAAAGCGTTGCCAGCGAGTCGTCGGAGAGTTACAATGTCAGCAGAGATTGTCAGGAGTAAGACGCAAGGAGAGGTTTAGGAGTTTGTTCATTTTAAATGTTTAAATATATATATATATAGTTAGTCCTTACGCTGTTTAATTAATTACAAGCACCCTCAATGCCTCCTTAGATGTGTGCCTAAGTGATTTTATGCCAAAACGCCTCGACAATCATCTAGGCAATGCCCTTAAAAACACTAGTAACACTAATGCGAAGATAAGCATATACCTGAAAACCCTTTTTTACAACCTTTCTCTCCTATTCATCTTCCCATTAGAGGTTACGCACCCTGAGGACAAATTTTTACAACAGATTTTTTTGACAAGAAACAAAAAATAATTATATTAATTTAGCGGGAGCGCTATACACATCAATTACAACTCCAACCAAAAATATAACAACCCTCACAAACTACACAAAATAGGAGACCACTAAGCCGATCATCCTAAGAATATCCTTTGAACGATTTACAAGAACTAATCCAACAGATGCAAGATAAAACAATTTGTCCCAAACGCTTTCAAAAGACACCATCCTGTCATCAAATTTATATTATTTTATTCTTGCCATAAACCCCAAACCCCTGCAAGAACTACAACTCGCCTATAATCCCATAGCTATTAATTATTTAAAATTATAAATTTAGCACAGCACCTTCAATAACTTTAGAATTTAACTACACCTTAATGTAATAAAATTCTTCCATAAGAAGACAACCTATTGAGCAGTCAAGTACTTACACTGTGAGATACTTTCTAAATGATTATTTTCTGAACAATGCATGTTTAACATGGTAATTGGACAACCTAGAGCCTTCTAGGCACAGCAATGGTTGAAAATGGAATCAAATGTTGGAATTAGTTATTCTAATGCCCCATGAAAGGAAATGTTTTAAACCAACAACTCCAAGACAATGAAGAGAAACTAAGATTTTCTATATCAAGGAAGAACCATTTGGAAGACAACATTCAATTAGACCAAAACCTTGAAGGTAATGGCCCACCTTGATGAATTTTGGAAGAAGCCTTGAAGATAGAACAAAGACAGAAGACTACATGCAGAATATCAAAAAAATCAAAACAACTTGAGAAAATTAACTACAACAAAATACAAAATGATTATGCACGTGAGCATGTGACATTGATCAAGCTTTGGACAATATTAGAATATGAAGCGAAGGATGAGGAGTTCAAAAGATGAAAAGTACTGAAATAGTTTATTTTACCCAACAGTTCTACAATGAAAACAAAAATAACTAGTTTATATCTCTAAATATGAACTCATCACTCACGGCAAGTTAAATTATCCACTTTCTACACTTGAGGCACAATCACCTCCAACAATAAATTGAATCTAAGCATCCAAAAGCATCTTCCATGAGTTTGATGTATGGTATACAAAAGAACTTTTAGAAAACACCTAATAAATGCATTTTAGTGTACAACTTACTGCGGCTCGGGCTGCATCACGGGAGGCTAAGGCAACATCCAGTAACAGCAGGCATATGTGAAGCGCTGTTGTCTGTATAAAATTACAATACATCAATTAATGGATAGAAAACAAAACACTTAAACCAACATAAAGAGAACAAAATACTTAAAACAAAGTAAAGAGAACAAAGAAAGTAAATAAGTTTCAAATCTACATAGTACCTCGTCTATGGGTTCTATATTCTGATACAAAGGTTCCAAAACTGATAATGCATTTCCATAATCATGAAGATGGAACAAGACAACTGCCTGTTAAAAACAAGTTCATGAAACAAATATGTCAGATCAGAACCAGAGTTATCTTAAAGGCAGCAACCAGAAATATTAATGAAAAGTAAACCAGCAAGCATTGCTCAAGAAAGCATACAATGTTCAGTGTTGCAACAGAGGTGTCAAATTCATCTGAATAGGCATTAGTTGAATTATTTGCATTAGAAAACTGATGAGGTACGGTATTACTCCCTTTAGGTCCTGGAGCAACACTACTAGCAATATTACCGACTATCTCCCCTTGTTCTACAGATGCTCGAGCAAGCTCTTCACTTTTACTCTGAAATATTGTACGTGAATCAATGAAAAGGTAAGAATTTATTCACCAACATAAAAATAAAATAAAATAAAAGATCCAAATAACCATAAAAAAATCATGAAGGCAGAGCTGACTCCGGTCTCCATGACAGTAAGTAGTAACAAGAAAAAAATAAAATAAAATGCCACAATTAACAAGAATTTATTGAGTCTGCATTTTTACAAGGTATAATCGCATGTCCATTAATGCGCCACATAGTTCTGCTTTTATGCAACGTAAACCATAGAGTCAATGAGTTCATATGTGTATTCAAATCCAAGTAAAAAAAATCCTAACAATAGAATGATTTCCCCCGAATTCAAATACAAACATCCTAAAATAGTACCAACATGCTTTTAAACAGGTTTCCCTGTCGCTCGTATGCAAGAATCAAACAAAAACATAACAAGAGCAAAGATTAGGCAAATCATTCAAAAACATACAAGAGAGAACCCTACAGGCTGCAGTAAAAATCCTTGATTCTCACTCAACGACCCAACTTCAACTTCAAGTTCCAATTTTATTAGTATAATATAAAACTTTACTAATCAAAGGAAACAAATAAGCAAATCACAGTAACATAGGTGAAATCATGTTGATAACTAAAATACTCGGCCACCATGAATTCTATTTTCTTGTTAATTAACACTTCTACATCTACCTTCATTATATACACTTTCAGTTGAAATCATTTACACCCAACATAGTGTTTTCTACTCCATATCATTTTTCTTATTTGATCATTCGCTGCTCTTTCTAAATAAATAATTTAAGAACTCAACATCATAGATTTAAACAGATTCTGGCAGCAACCAACAATAAAAAACGGCACACATTATGAAACACCAGCTCTAAATCTGAGGCATACATCACATACCTTTACCATATTGAGTACTTCAAGTAAATTCCCTGGATCCGAACAACCATCCCGAAAATATTCAGCTACAGTGATGTTATGAAGAACCTGTGACCGATAAGAAGAATATAACACCACACAAGTAAACATATAGATGCCTCAAGACAAGCATATGAACACAGATTCTCAGTACAACACAGGACATAAGCAATATAAACACCAATAATACCCTGTACATGCCATTGTCTATGTGATAAGTTGTAGGCTATAGAGTGTGCAAGGATGTCCTCAGGCTAGAAATGTATTATGACAAAGGAAACCTTAAAACTCTTTCTTGATTTTAAAGCATAATCAGGAATTACTTGCACACGACACTTGAATATAACATAGTTATTACTGTCTTTTGTTATGTCTTTTTTCCCAAGGAAACAACAGAAAACTTAACAGGCTAATATTTTTGTCTAATTTTTTCTGAGTATGGTAAACCATGTTTATAGCATCAAGGGGGGATTTGGGAAAAACAACAAGATCAGAAAAGAAAACAAAAGAAAAACATGTCTAAGCCACACGGCAAGGATTTCAACAAAAAAGTTGAAGAAATTAGCAAAATGTTTCAAAAGCACTAATGCACTATATCATTTTGAATATTGGGTATGTATCATTGTCGAAGCACACACATAAATTTTGAAATGTCAACCAAGATATTATAAAAACACAAAAATGCTATCTTATCAAATCAACAATAACTACAACTCTAAATTTCAGGTATTCAACAAAGTTAAAATCTTAGCCTCATTCAATATCTTATAGCAGCTAAATTTCGATTGTCTTAACCCAATCCAATCTAAGATTTCAACCATTAGGTAAGGACAAAGAAAACAAGACTCCTTATACAACTCTGAATAGGAGATCACCTCGTTTTTCACTCTAATCTGGTCATATAAGAAGGTGGGAAAAAGATTTTCTCACAAGAAAAACTTCACTACAACAAAGTCAGAAGAAGTTTTAGTTATCTAATTTAACAGCTATAGAAGTAAACAAAGATGATAAAAAGTTTTTTCATGAAACCATGAGAAAAATAATTTTAATTTTCTTAAAAAAAAAAAACTTTCTTCAAAATGAAATAGACTCCAAATTCAAAAAAAAATGTGAAAAAAATGCCTGAATGCAGCAAATGTTTTCAGTTTTTTTCATAACATCAAAGTGGGAAATGGATCAATTATTAAAAAAAATGCTAAAACAATTCAAAAAGCTTTCACAAAATTCAATAGATCTCCATAAAAATTTTAAATTTTAATTCTTGTTTCCAGTTTCAAGAAAAAATTTACTTTCAAATAGAAACTGCAAAGATTTGGCAAAAAAACCCAATGAAAATCAATAAATTTCAAAAGAACTCAACAGACAAGGAATAAAGTTTAATTTCATCAATAAAACAAAACAAATAATATTTTCAATTTCATCAACAAACATGGTAATATAAACTAAAAGAAAATATTATAAGTTGATGATTAATGCTGTTTTATAGAATATGCATTGTGTAAAGAAGAAACACAAAAGCAAGAAAAACATAAACGAACATGTTAAAATGATACAAAAACTTAAAAACACATCAAGAAAGTTTTCAAACCACCTGAATCATATAAAACATGATGAATAAAAATGCATTTGAATAATAAACTAACAAATTAAACAAGGTGAAATTTCAAACTAGCAATAAATATAGTCATATAGCAATTCACCACAAAATTAAAAATCAAGACATAAAAATAGAGACCAAAAGCCACCAATTCAAATCCTTCAGCCCACTTAACAATGTTAATTTTATTAGGCCATTTATGGATTTTTTTTATGCATTAAAAATGTTTATTTACATTCATTTTCAACATATATAACAATAAGTCTAGATATTTCGTAAACTATAAATGATTATATACCATTTTGATGTAAAGAAAACCATATGATTACAATACATATCAATATAGTTTATGTCGAAAAAAAAATTTAAATATTTTAGCATCTATATAAAAATTCTCCATGCAGAATTAAACTTCCTAAAATTAATTGATTTTAAAGTTGGTTCTGCTTCCTCTCTTTTTTAAAAAAAACAATACCGAATCAATTTCTTCTCCTACCCACATACAATAAAACATGCTAAGAAAAATCTTCTTCATGTAAAACTTGCTCGATTTAAATCAAGAAAATAGTAAGAATTTTATAAAACTGTAAGCTATAGCTCGAATTCGTAGTTAACCCTATTTCCGACAGGAACAGTTGCCAATTGAATCAAAATTTTTTCCATTATTTTTGTATTCGTAATAGTTCGAAGAGAAAGGCCAACTCTAAGTTGTTCAGGAATAATAGCGTTAAATTCGTCGACCCTTTGCTTTAAAATTAGTCAGTTCAATTTCTCGATAGGGGCGAGGAAAGCATATAATTCAGTGGTTGAGTGTCACCTTGACGTGGTAAAATTCATCAATTCGAGCTTGATTATCCTTATACCAAATGTGAGTTTTTCTATTTTAACTTGCTCCCTCGTCATGATCGAATGAGAATAGATAAGAGAGACTTGTGGGATTGACATAAGAGGGTAGGGATAGCTATATTTCTGCGAGCAAACTCCAAGTGAATATGAAGCGCATGGATGATAGAAAAATATTGTATTATATATAACAATAATATATTTGTATTATTAGTATTAGAATTAGAATATTCCAAGATATTCTAATATCTATTTTCTAAAGATCCTATATTCAAAAATATTGATATTTTTCGAATACTAATAATTGAATTATTCAATTTAAAGTGTGGTAGATGTGCACCACGCATCCTCCCAGAATCTGACGCATTTTCCATCTCCAATTTTCCATTGGATATGAGGAATAAACTTTGAGTACAGAGACCAGATGAACTTCCAAGGAGATCTATTCGAGACCTTAGCATTCAAACCTGCCATCATGTCGTTCTGTGAGCTCCCATGGATGCTTGCTATTATCTTGCTCCACAGTTGGTCTTTGGCCTTAGAAATCTCCAGAGCCATTTAGTTGCTAGGGCATTATTTCTAATTTTTAGCTGAGCTACTCCCAATCCCCCTTCCTCCTTGGACCTGCAAACCTGCTGCCACTTGACAAGCATGTGAGTCTTCTCAACCCCCTTGGCCTTCCAAAAAAATCTACTAATGCCCTTTTCCAACTCCTTTTGAACCGCAGTCGGCATTTAGAAAATTGACATATAATATGTCGGAAGCGCCTCTAAGATAGCTTTGATTAGAAGAAGACGGGCACCCTTGATAAATAGTTGCATCTCCAACCTTCAATTCTGCTTTTGACAGTTTGTATCACCGGATCCCAAAAGGAGATTCTTCTAGGATTTCCCCCAACAGAAGACCAAGGTATCTCATAGGCCATTTGGACACGGGAATGCCGAAGATCTTGTGTGCTAGGTTCATATCTTTGTCCTAAATGTTAACACCAGCCACTTGGCTTTTGAGGAACTTTATCTTCAGACCAAAAACTAGAGAAAAACTTTCAAGGGCCAATAGGAGCAACTCCCAGCTTTTAGGATCATTATTGAGGAAAAATAAGGCATCATCAACGTAGAAGAGATGGGAGAGAAAGATCTTTTGACCTCCTACCTCGAAACCTTGGAGCCCGAACTGCCTTGCCCTTTGTAGGATATCGTGTAGGCTATCAGCTACTAAAATATATAAGAAAGGGGAGAGAGGGTCTCCTTGTCTAAGACCTCTTGAGGCTAAGATCTTCTCCTTTGGCTGACCATTCATGAATATTGAGTAAGAAACTTTGGAAATGTATCCCGTTATCCATCTGTGCCATCTCTCTCCAAATCCTTTCCTCTTCAGAACATAAAGAAGGTACTTCCATCTAACTGAATCATAAGCCTTAGAGCAGTCAATTTTAACCACCAAACCTTCTTTTTTCCTGACTCTATAATCCTCAACCGCCTCTTTTGTCGTCAAGATAGCATCAAAAATATGACATTGTTTTACAAATCCCATTTGATTCTCCGCTACTATAACATGTATCACCTCCCTAAGGCGCCTCGCTAGGATTCGAGCGATAATTTTATATAAGCTAGTTACCAGACTGATAGGCCACCTTGTTTCAAAGAGGCCACCTTGTTACTAGACAGGATCCTGCTAAAACGCGCTATTAGCCGAAGAGGCGACCTCAACAAATGGGAGTTTGGCGCCAATTTGGAAAGCTAAATTGCCTATTAGATTTAAAATTTTGTCCTGGCTGATAATGCAAGGACGGTTAAATTGTACTGCTCAAATACAGAAGAAACTCCCTAGTTATTATTTATCCCCATCTTCATGTTGTCTATGCAAGGCCACTAAGAACGATGTTCGACATGTTTTCGGGGAGTGCAAGGTTTTAAAGACAATGTGGAGCTCTTGGCAACAGGAACTTCCAGCTGTGCCTAGACCCCCAGACAGTACAAATGTTCATACTTGGATCTTAGATCATACGGATCATTTGAAAAGTTACTTGTTGTTGATGGTTTTTTCAATATGGGTTGCGGTGTGGGAGGCGAGGAATAGTAGTATCTTCTAGAATTTTAATATCAATATAAATAGAATAGTGGAAATATCGCACTCGATGTTTGCAACCTGGGTCTCTTCTAGAAAACTAGGGCCAAAATATTCTTTTAGTGACTGGATGATCTGATGGGCTCTAATTTTGTACTCTCTGTAACAGGGGGATCTGGGTTTTTTCTTGTGTACTATTTGCGCTTAGGCACTAGACATCTCATCCCTTTAATATAATTATGTTTTCTTGCAAAAAAAAAAATTATTCAATTTAAATGAATTTATTTTTTCATTTAATAAGTTTGTCTTTTACTCCCCACCCCCCACAAAACAAAAACAAAAAAAAAATTGAGATTCTATTTATTTCATTTTGATTTTCAATGTGTCTCATGTAGAATAGATGAAGAAATATTGAAATTATGATTTCTACTTACTATTCAGACCTCGAAATCAGACTCACAAAAAATTTCAAAGATTTTGAATAAAATTCTTTAGAAGTATAAAGTGAAAGGTGGAATTTTTCTTCCTTCTAAATTTGGGGGGAGTGTGTGTGTGTGTCTATATATATATATATAACAATTGGCAAACATTTCTTTAGATTTTTATTAGTGATTACATCTATTCATTGAATAAATGATTATCAAATGATTCTTACTCAGAGAACCTTTGGGCTTAGCTTGGTTAGGGGCTTTATTCAATCAAGCATTGTGGTTTTAGTATGAATCTCAGGTTTTAATCAATACATAGGGTCTAAACAAGAAAAGCGCTATTAATACAATAAACAAAAGTAAAAAGTCCAAGGCAAAATCTATTATTCAAATTTCAATCCTTGATACACTTTTAGATGTTGCATGAGTAGTATGTGGAAAAAATTGAGCGTGACATTGATTCCATTGAACCACTTTATAGATTGTTAGCATTGAGAAGTTTCATCCTCTTCACTAAGTATCTAATCAAGTGCACATTCTATGTCAATGATGCAATATATCCTTTCTTGTCACTAATAATGATATGCACAAAACTCAATTTTTCATGATTGATAGTACATAACAACTCATATAACAAAAGAATGGCAAATTAACTTTTTTCAATCTTGAGAGCTTGTATCCATATATGCTCATACCAAAATCACAAAATTCAATTTTTCAGACTTGAGAACTTGGATTCACATATTCTTACACAAAAAATACATTAACCACCTTATCAATTCTTCAACCAAGCTAGGTTTGTGATTGCAAGTTGATTCCCTAACTTACCATCTAGGAAAGCAAAGGGCATTTTCCTAATCTCAAGTTTCTGCTCAATTAAAAGATTTAAAAAATAATAATAATAATAAACAAGTAATCTGTATTGATTCAGTTAATGAAATTGTACATAAGGAATTCCAAATAAGCAAGGAAGAGGTTTTACAAAGATAATATAATGGCTCTAACCTTTTCGGCCAATCACCTAAGATAAACCCTTTTAACAGCTAAAGATGTCCTACCCAAAGTGAGGCCAAATATAAAGAGTTATCCCAAATCATCTCCTAGCCATAGCCTTCCTATCAAAAATGCGACTATTTGCTCTTTCCAAACTGACCAAACAACATCAAAAATGACAAATCACCAGTAATCAAAAATATTCTAGGAAGATGGCCTTCAATAGGAAATGCTCACAAACATCTAAGAATATTTCCTAGGCTAACAGTGAATTTTCCTAGATCTACATAATTGATCTCATTTGAAGCTTCCATTAAAGGCTCTATTCCAAAATTATGTTCAACTCAAAATCATTTTCCCAACTTGTCTTACCCAGACACTCTACTTTAGCCCAATGTACAAGTATGGAATTTGTGCTCCAATATTTTGGATCTCAAACATTACTATCTTAAACCTCCAATAGGAAGAAGAAAAAGTATAGAATAAATAATCACTAATCAAAAGAACTATGTTTCTTTTTTTTTTTTTTTGGCATGAGTGGGGTATGTCTTATTTCAAGATTGAAAGGAATCTTGTTTAAACTTCATTCGATTCAATTTCAGATTCTATTTTGATATGATATACACATATCATATTATTTATTATATGCTCTTAAACAATGCAAATAAAACGTATTCGCTTTATCTTGCCTCTCAAGTTCTCTCTACAAAGAAAGTATTCAAATAAAATAAAAATACAAAATACGTATCTTTTGATTTTTGTTTTGTTTATTTTGTTCATTTTTTTTCTATTTTTCTCTCATTCTTTTTATTAGTATTATCATTTATTAAATAATATAATTATACTTCATTATATAATAGTATTATAAGCACAATTTTATATAATAAAATTATATGCACAATGAATAATATTTTGATTTTTATTTTACTTATTCATATTTATATATCATGATTTCGATCATGAATCATGAATCTATTCACCCCTTATCAATATGATTCATAGGTGGGAATTGAAATTCTAGTGACTCACTCCTCAATCAGTCCAAATCGATGAGAGTCGCATGATTCACATGGCTTTTTCTTACATCTTCTATACTTAGACCCCACAACAGGGAAAAAAACAACCTATTTAACCATAAAAAAAAATACATAACTATTTATCAAAAACAAGAATTTTAAAAAGAAGAAGAAGAAACATCTTGATTACAAAAAAGAACATTGCAATTTAAAAAAAAAAAAAAAAGAAACTCTAATCATGTGATTAAAAGAACTTGCAGCAGTAATTAGCTCGTATTATATTACACAATGAGTATTTTGCTGAACAATTTGATATTTTGCATTTTGTAATTTGTTGACTTGTTTTAGCTTTGAACCTTTAAGTCGTATAAGTGTAACAAACAGCTGAACTTTAATGTTTGAAATAGTTGAACTTTATCTATTACACTAATTTTAGATTAACACAAACAATTCAATGTGCATTCTTTGTCATCTAATTTCCATTTTTGAGTATGTTCATGCACTTATTGTGCTATTTGTGAAGCTGCAAGCAACAAATTTTATGAGATCTTCAATTGTGTGTTGCAATTGTATTATATTCATATGCCACTTCTTTGTCTTCAAAACATTTGACAATTTATCACGTTAATAAGCCTTTTAGCTCAACTTAAAAATTCAATGATTAGAGTTAATAAAATAAATTAAAAATTAAAAAGATTGTAAACTTTATATTAAAAATCTATTATAACATTAAGAATACATTAAATGCCTCTAGAAAAAAAAAATTTATATAATTCACAATTGTACCCCAACTCCCACATTTCACCAATTCAAATTTTAATTCGATACAAGATACCCCAAGCATTCACTTGCCATTCACAATATGACTACCGTGTTCACAGTGAACATAACATTGTCCAATTACTCTATCATTATAAATAGGAGGCTTAAGGAAATAGAGGCATCGAGAGGGTTGAGATAAGGAGATCTCTTATTTTTCTATTCATTGTAGAGGATACCATCCATGGCATAATGCAAAGAGACAAGGAGAAAGGCCTTAACGGTGTTGAGTTAAAAAGGACACGATTCACCTTACACACATTTAATACGCATACGATAATGTGTTCTTTACTAAGAAAGAGGAAAGCAACTGCAAAATGACACTCAATGTACTTAAAGCCTTGACCTACATCTACGATCTCAGTATAAACATTAGAAAGAGCCAATTAGGAGGTATAATTATCAAAATGGATGAAATGGAAAGAAAAACAGTGAAGACGGGGGTTTCAATGGGTAGGTGACCTCTAAACTATCTCAAACTTTCTCTTAGAGGAAACCCAAGACTAACTACCTTTTGGTTATCAGACACTCAAACAATCAAACAAAGAGTAAGGGAATCGAAAGGGAGTAGCAACCGAAGTGGGGAGTCACATAAGAAGTTTCTTGTGGAAGGCTGAACGTAAAGATAAATCCGATCTTCTAATAAGTTGGAAACAAGTTTCCAAGCAAATAAGTCAAGGGGAATTGCGAATTGGGCAATATCAAACAAAGGAAAATGGCCTTAGCAACCAAGTGGTCCATCTTCTATAAATTCCTTATGGGCTAAAGTCATCACCAGCATACACGGAGAAAGAAATAACGGCACGCAAGCAAGGATTAATCCCAAAGCACTGCTCGTTCCCCTTGAAAGTTCATCCACTCCTTCTACCCTTCCTTCATGCCCAATATCTGATGCAAAATAGGGAACGGAAAGAGAATTCATTTTGGGGAGATAACTTGGTGTGGGTCATCTCTATTTTGTAAAAACTTTCCTAGGCTTTATAGTTTACCAAATTGCAAAGGCGCCACAATGAACAGCCTCATTAGTAAAGATAATATGGGAAGGGGATATAATCCTAGCTAGAATTTAAACTTCAAAATAGGCGTAAATGAACAGAAAATGCAAGAAATAGAGGAGTTATTATCAATCTTGGAGCAAGTCAACATTTTAGATGAGCAAGACAGACGGATTTGGTTCAACGAGGCAATAGAAAGTTATTACTACAAGTCCTTCTCTACCTTAACTGACGAGATAGGATATCAGATTAATCTACATCATATTCTCATAAGGAAATCAAAAGTCCCTACTAAAGCAAAACTTCTTGAGTGGCTAATCAACTTAAATAGATTAAACTGTGCTAAACTGCTACAAAGGAAGCTCCCTAACCACTATATTTCTCCTTCTTGGTGTTGTATATGCAGGCATGAAGATGAAGACATAAAAGCACATTTTTGGTTCCCGTGAGTTGATCATGTCAATCTGGGCAAAATGGAGAAGTAAGTTACATCACTTTAAAGCTACTACAGCAAAAGATATGTTCAACATTCCAACAACCATACCAAAACATCTCAAGGACTATTGGATTTATAATTTGTTTACCACTGTGTATGCAACTTGGGAAACAAGGAACAAATGTATTTTCCAAAATGTAGGGTTCAATGTAAAAACAGTCTTGGCATAGAGTCATTAGTCTTTTTGCTACTTTGCTTTCGATTTGTAAAATCAATCTAGGATACAATTATCAGGAGCGGTTAAAAAATTAATGTAATATTTTGCAAAGTTTGTAGCTATATATATATATATTTTTTTTTTTTGCAATAAATGCCTCGTCTACCTTTTGTACTACTTTGGTTCTTCAATTAATTATAGTTTCCTTTCAAAAACGCATTAAAAAAAATCAGATTGTCAATGTACCTAAAACTAAATTTCAAAATCAAGCAAGGAAAGAAAAATTAGAAAGAATTTTTACAAAAATTTGTTAACTTAGAAAAGTAAAAAATAAAAATAAAAAAAACTATGTAAATATTAAAATATATACAATTTCCATTAAAAATGATCAAAATAAATATAAATAAATATATTTTACATATAAAAGTATACGTATAATAATTCTTAATGTGTATTTTAACATAAACACTGTTTAATGCATATTGCACATGTTAACTTAAAATTTTTATAAAAAATAGAAACTAATTGTCAAATTCTAATGGTTGTGCAATATAAACCCTAGCTCGATTGATAGTTGACTTGCAAGTTGATGGAAGTGCAAGTATATTTGATCTTCTCTATGAATTATAACATACTACTCTTGTTTCTTGTTCTTCTCTCGACGACTCTCCTCATAGGCTCTCAGCTTATTTTTTTCTCCTCTTTCTTCTCTCAATCATCTCTCCTCTAGGCTACAACTCATTCTTCTTTCTCTTGAACTCTCTTGTTGCACATATCTCGCCTTCAATCTTCTTCATTTATAGAGAAATATTTTTTCACAATCTTTATAATTATACAAAAGAATCTGTATGCACCACAGATTTTTTTCATAAAAAATACCCTTTTTTTACAGCTTTTATGCATTTTTTGTAACAATTGTCAAAACTTCGAGTTTAGGTAAACTTCGTCGATTATTTTAAAGATTTCGACAAAATTTTGTAATTTTACAATTACAAATAAACTTCACTTTGATTGTTCAAATTACATAATTAATTCAGCTAATTTCACAAAAATTCATCGAATTTGCATATCATGAAGTCACCTTTAAGCCAACACCCTCTATCTAAGAATTAGAAAATGAACAAGTCCAGCCTCTAGATATATATTAAATCTGATATCCACATCCAATTCTATATGAGTTTAGCTACTTGAATGCTTCTTTCTCTACTACGTCTTACCAAGGGCTAATCTACATTATTTATATCTTCTTTGTTTTCTTTCATTACTATTGTTCTGTTGCTGCACCACTCTTCCAAGTTCATATATTTAATTGTTGATGCAGTCAAAGCATCTCAATCAATTATCCTCCATTTTATACTTCAATTGCTTTAGCATTGATATCTTAAATTTTAACTTTTGACATCTCACTACACCTATCTTGACATTTGTATTTATGTTACACTTGTGTGTTTTCTTAGTGTCAATTGTTTTGTTCTACAAGACACAAACAGCTAATATTTTGGCTTTCGTTCAATGTGTTAGACACAAAATATTTTAGAAACACTTCTCTATGTAATCCAATTTGCTTTAACTTTATGATTGACATTATCTTTTATTTTCCACCCATTGTGCAACCTACATACTAAGTTTTCAATTTTCAATAAGTATCTTTTGCCTTTCAGGTTTTTCACTACACGCACACGCACACGCACACACACATAGATATATATATTTCATTCCTACATTGGCCACCAAGGGCGCTACCACGCAAGCAATTATGGGCCTAAGTGACTCAGTCAAAGCAAGCCTAATTACCACTTAGGTGTAAAAACGAAATTTAAAAAAAAAAAAAAAAGAAAGAAAGAAAGAAAAAGGATTTCTCCTCTAGTAAGTTAGAATGATTTTATACTTTTATCATGTTTACTTACTTAATTAGGCTTTTGTAGTCTTATCCATGATATTTATTCTAATTACGACTCTTGATTAGCTAAATGACAAATTAAGAAGTTGCAAGAG
>JAJIYU010009436.1:0-16996 GCA_030144865.1 Tinospora cordifolia | reverse complement strand
AATATTACTCACCAAAATTATTATCAATCAATTTCCAGTATCCACTTCAGCCTCTATACTCAATTCACCAAAATTATCCTATTAAAAATAATTTCAAAAGCACCAATCAAACTCAAATTCATTTCTATAATCAATTTTCTAACGTATTTATTTCTCATTTTTTAATCCTACACGCACATCGAACCTCACCAATCAAACTCAAATTCATTTCTATAATCAATTTTCTGACGTATTTATTTCTCATTTTTTAATCCTACACGCACATCAGACCTCACGTATTGATGCGCATTGGCTCGAATAATCTTAATAATCATAAAACTAATTTTCTGCTCAATTAAAATATTTTTACGGCAGAAAATAACTTAAATAAGCTTTTAAATCATATTTTCTATAATTTTCTATATATTTTTCTTAAAAACCCCATTGCTCAATCATTCACCAAAATTTCAATTGATATCCAAATTTCATAATTTTGGTGTCAATGGTTCCGTATTTTCATTCTCTACCTTTCTATAGGTTTCAATCAGAGTTTTATTTGGGTTTAACATACCCAAAAGCCTATCCAAAGGTTATAAACTTCGGATATTTATTTTAAATTCTACACGATAAATGAACAAAATCTAACCACATATCTGAGATCTACTTATTGCCAAAAGTATTTTAGTATAATCTTTGTTGAGTTTTACTAATTGTAGGAAAATATCCACTTTTTGGGTACGGCTATAAAACACCAATTTTACTAAAAATTACACCGACAGAATTATAATACTCGGCTTATATAGCATTTTTGTAACTGAAATTTAAAGAAAAGGCTTACCTACGCGACGAATTTGACGAAAAATCAGATTTTCCCATTTTCTTTCTGTTTTCTGTGCTCTCTGAAAATGAAGAAAGAATACGAAATGCAAGGCAACGCACTTGCTTTAAATATATATATATACCAAATTACCAAAATGCCCTTGATAACTTATCAAAATTACAAAACTGTCATGACTTCATTTATTAAGTAACTCTCAAAACCACCTTATCATTTTATTTTATTTTTCTTTTTCTATCACATTTATTTTTCAGTAAATAATTTAATTTAATTAATTTATTCACGTAACTCGTATTTTAATACAATTTTGACATTAACGCGTACGTACATGCGTAATTCGTACAAATACGTATATTTCTACTCATCTACTTTTATTTAAAATAATTTATGTATTAAATTAAAATACGGAGTGTTACAATCTCCCCAACTTAAGGAATTTCATCCTCGAAATTTAAATTAAAGGAACATACCTTAAGTAGTGAAAAGATCTGGAAATTGCTCTCGCATCTTATCTTCACGGAGGCGAAAGGAAACTCGCTGAGGGGGCGAGCGTAGCGCACGTGCTGGACATGTGGCGTACCTCTGAGTGACCACCTAGCACAGAGTGCCCACTGGTTGGGGGTTCTGTGGGTCCCACTGGTTGGGATCGTCACAATATAATGGTTCAATGGTAACGGATGAAGTAGAAACTAAGTACTTTGCCCCCAAGGTCTTGAGTTCGAATCTCCGCGGAGGCGTGTTAAAACCCCTAGGGGAGGGGACAATACCTTCTGAATGTGACCACCTAGCACAGAGTGCCCACTGGTTGGGGGTTCTGTGGGTCCCACTGGTTGGGGTCGTCACACAAGGTCTGCACTGTGATCTTCAAATGCTTGGCATGCTCCTCACGATACCTCGAATAGAACAAGATATCATTGATGAAAATAACCATAAAGGCATCGAGGTATGGCTGAAAGATCCTCTGCATGAGGTCCATAAACATAGCCAAGGCATTTGTCACGTTGAACGACATGACTAAGAACTCATAGTTCCCATATCTAGTGCAGAATGCAATCTTCGGCACGACTTCTTCCCTAACTCTCAGGTGATGGTACCCAAATCTTAAATCAATCTTTGAAAACATCTTAGCACCTTTAAGCTGATCAAATAAGTCATCAATTCGTGGAATGGGGTACTTATTCTTGATCACCACCTTGTTCAGCTACCGATAGTCGATGCATAAATGGAGGCTCCCATCCTTCTTCACAAACAATACTGCAGCAACCCAAGGTGACACACTAACAAAGATGAAACTCTTGCTCAACAACTCCTCCAGCTAGACCATCAACTCCTACAATTCCTTAAGCGCCATGCAGTAAGGAGAAATTGATATAGGTCATGTCCCTGGAATGATCTCGATAATAAGTCGATCTCCCA
The DNA here is from genome assembly GCA_030144865.1 of Tinospora cordifolia. NCBI lineage: Eukaryota > Viridiplantae > Streptophyta > Magnoliopsida > Ranunculales > Menispermaceae > Tinospora > Tinospora cordifolia. The sequence goes on along the minus strand of JAJIYU010009436.1, from coordinate 14,763 downwards.
CTTAAGGACTAAGCTAAGTAGGTCCTCAGGGAACACGTTAAGGAAATATCTAACTATAGGAATCTCATCAATGTTCGACCATGAAAATGCCTCATCTATGGTCGTCAAATTGGCTAGAGTATCAATTTCATGTTGCATCATCAATCTTCCATGAGTACTCTACTTATTTGAAGCTCTCCCTTGAAAGATGGCATTGGCTTGGCCTCTAATTTGAAACATAACCCTCTTGGTGTAGCAATCCACATGTGCGTGGTACGCAGTCGCCAATCCATATTAAGTATGGCATCAAGATCGAGACACTCCACTACCCAAAGGTCTACCACAATCTCAAAGTCTCCCATCCTAAGTACGCACCTCTCACTATCATGTTGGGGTAGATGCGTTCCCACAGTGCACTGCTCAACATCAACCGAGTAGGAGCCCTAACTGGTTTAAGCCCCACTCTATCTATGGCACATCCAAAAATAAAGGACATAGTAGAACAGGCATCAATCAACACATGTACAGATAAATCACAAAGTGAGATAATACCTTCCACCAAGGTCCTCGTCGATAGAATCCAACCCTCTTTCTCTAATCAGTCATCGATCCAGGTGCATAGGCTTCCAACTGTAGGAACCGATGTGTATACTCTCTCATTGTCATGGTCCCCTAATACAGGCTCAAAAACTCAACCTTCTTATAATCTTGCTCAGTCTCAGGAACATAAGCCTCAAGAAAAAGCTCTCTAAACTTGGTCCAAGATATGATTAGGCCCTCTATGCTCCTCATGGATTACCACCATCTGATAGCCTCACTCTCTAACATATGGGCTAAAAATAGAACTTGATTTGCCTTAGATAATTGCAAAGTCTCAGCGTTCTTTTCCACCATGAAAAGTTTGTCAAACCACTGTTAAGCCTCTTCAACTTCAACAAAAAGTGATATCATAATAATTCAAAAAATGAAAAGCAAAAGTAAGCAAACATATGAAGAGTGATTATTGTACTACATATTACCTTGTCCAAAATACACATTTGACCATATATATATATATATGTATGTACATACAGAAGAATGACCAACCTCCAACAAAGAGGCTAGAAAAGGGAAAAAGAGTCGTTAGGGAACTAGGCAATCACCACACCGTTCCCTCTATCAACCCCAGAAGAGCCTAAAATGTTAGTGGAGTAGTAAGCCTAAAACTCAATGTGGCTCAGTTGGTAGTAAGACTAGAATGTTACACATAACCAACATTCCCAAAATAGTGCATGTATGCATGAACAGTAAAATGATGCAACGTGAATGCATGACATAGTATCAAAGCAGTTACAAATAGTGCAACATGTATAGAAAAACACCTCAAATACATGCTCCTCAAAATTGTATCAAGACTAGGGTTCAAATCATAAAATCCAACCCTAAGGTCATCGCTTGAGCGGGTCATGAGTCAAGTGTACCGGCCACTCAAGTGGATCATAAGTTAGGCAAATTCCTTGAATACCCTAACCTAATGGTTGGTCCTCGAGTGCCTTACTCGAGTGAGTTTGAGGCTAGACACACTGATCATATGCCTAACACTGACGCTTGATCCTCGAGTCTAATCTTAATTACAACGTGTACCCTAACCCTGACACTTGGCCCTCGAGCCTATGGTCTCATTACCCATGTACATCTACACATTTCAAATCAAGCAGATGTATCTCAATCTTAGGAAACCATTTAAATCATGCAACTTCACACAAGTTTTATGCGAAGAACACAAGTTACAGAAAACACCTAAATCAAACTACTTACCTCGGGCTTTGCGCACCGATATCTTATTGACAACTGGCCCAGTCCTATCGTGTATGCTCGAATCGACATTGTTTAAAATCAATTTCAATTCTCTTTGGAATGTGACTTAATCCCTTATTTTATTGTCCCTAATCGGTCTCGATCGACCCAAATTCGATTATGTCAAATTCGGTCAATCGATCAAACTTGGTCAACTAGTCAAACCTAGTAAAATTGGTCAACATGATCAATATTGGTCACCTTTGGTCAATTTGGGTCAAATTGGTCAAATTAGGTCAAAATTGGGTCAATTAGGCCAAAATCCCCAAATTCCAACACTTAACCCAATAAATTAGTCAATTTTTGCACAGTAAAATTGTCAATTTTTCTTCAATCAATCCGTGAGTCGAATTTATGCAAAACTTTTCATAATTGCATCAAAACCTCCTAAACATTAATTAGAATTTTAGATTTTGATTTGTGGACATCATTTATGGTTTCTAAGTGATGGTAACAGGGACTGTGAAATCTCTTTTCCTATGTGAGAGACAGTCTGTTGGTGCATTAGTTGACCCCCTTACTCAATTTAGATTGGGACGAAATTTGGCATACATATTCTTGAGACATATGGTGACCACTCCACCAATGTTTACCTCAAAATCCCCATTATTGGTAAGTTAATTGGTCTCCTACATTCTCTTTTATCTAACTATCTCTAATACCCCATTGATTTGAGGCACTAGCTCATAAGTTTTGTAAAGCTTAGATCACAAAACATTTATAGTTCGAGAATCATTCAAATTAATAAGCAAATAAAGTGATGATTACTCTCAAATACACCCTACCACTTAGGACATATCAACATTCCAAAAATATTTTCTAAGTATCAAATTCTTACATGTAACTAGGCATCTTGGCATGGACACAAAACCATGAACATAGAGGCTAACGGGTTGGGGTTTTAGCTTCAAATGTGAGGTTTAAAATGCCTCAAATCACATCGCAAATGAATGTCCCTAGCTACTTCAAACGTTACCTTAAAAATGCTTCCAAGGGCTATCTTCTGTCGGAATTGTTGTAACAGTTGATCAAATAGTCAACTTTAGTGTTTTATAAAATAGGATTAAGATTTCAATTTTTGATTTTCATCACTTGGAGATTAAAGTGCACTTAACAAGGAACAAAACATGGGGTTTTACCTCAAATGGACCCTAAATGGGTTAGGAATCAACCCCTTAAAGATTGTCCTAACACAATCTCTCAGTAGTTTCAACCTGTAACAGTGTCCAACAGCATCCTTTCGAGGTCATTTCAATCTCTAATTGATGGGGAATTCGACTAATGGCTTGTGCAAAGTTGTAGAGGGAAGTGAAGTTGTAACATCTCAAAAAATTCATATGAAATTTGAATTTTTACTTAGAAAATTATATAGAATTGACGAATGAGAATTTTGGCAAGTCATAGTTTACCCAAATGAGGAATAAAAATTAATTTAATAGATTTTTGGAAGAAAATATATGAATATAATGTATATTATGGGACATCATAGACAAAATACAAGGATATATGCAATTTTTTATGAAAATAGGATTAGAAAGTCAATCGGGATCGAGATTTGGCAAAAATCCGAAAAGAAAGAAAGAAATTCGGCGATAAAATAAAAAAAATAAACTTAAAATACATCCTATGGTCCAAATTCGATCTGCCAAAATCCAACGAATGGGATTAAAACAAAAACGAATGCCCAGATGCACCGAATCATCAAAATCCAATGGCCAGAGATCCGCATACGTAACTCGACGATGATTGTGTAGCCAGAAGCAAGTTTGTTGATCACAAAATCAAATCTGCACATTGTGATCGAGGATCATTTGACGGTCGAGATTGAAGCCGCATTGAGAGATCGCGAATAGTGCTGCGCTTGAGGATCATCGAATGGTCCAGATCAAAGTCGTTTTGGATTGATTGCAATCATTGATGTGCTCAAGGAAAATCCAACGGTCCAGATTCGAAGATTTAGATTTATGTTGATTGATTTGAGATCGATCCAACGGCCTAGATTAAATCAGAAAATTAAACTATGAAAAAATAACAAAAAATTTGAAAGAATAACGAAAAATTCAAAAAATAACGAAAAATTCTAAAAATTCTAAAAATTCTAAAAAATAGTTTTTAAATTTCAAAAAATATTTCTAAAATTTGAAAAAAATTCGAAAATACTCATTTTGCTACAAAAATTAGAAGGAAGAATTAAGGTGTTTTATTCAAATAAGAACACAAAACTTTTTAATTTTCTCCCTTGGAAAACTTATATAAACCCCGCTAGGCTCTCAATTTCATTCATTCCAAAAAAATAAGAGTTGAATTCTCCTCTTGTTTTCTCTAAGCCTTCTTCTTGGCACCTTTTCCCATCTTCCCTTCTTGTGTGTGTGAGAAGTTTTTCTCTCGAATTGAGGAATTAAGTTGGGCGATCTTCATTGGCACTAGTACGTGGGGGGAATTGTTGCCAAAATTTCTGAAGAAAGCGTCACAAGGTGGAAGTGATTTCTAGAACACTCTTCTATTCCTATTTGAATTCATGGCATGCTCATTGTTGTCTATTTGTCACTGAATTCAAATATTTTCAACTTCAGTTGTAGAATTCTAAATGTTTATTTCAGTATTTTAGTTTTGATTCGTGTTTGAGCGATCATATCATCTATGCCATGTTAGTATCATGCTTAGGGTTTTAAATTAAAGTATGATGCATGTTTTATGAGTATTTCATGAATTAACTGTGTATATTCTAAATTTTAGTTTGATTTCATATTCTAAAATTTATTTTTATGAGATCATGATATGAGAATTAATCAAAGACGATGGAGATAATAACCACGTACCATCATAGTGGTTATGGCGACACTATAGATGTTCTTTTCATATGAATTAGGTCATATGGTTTCTAAACCTAAGTACTTGAGGGTCGTGTACCATTGGTGGGTCACCATGTGTAATGGGTTGATGTTGACACATGCTACTAAAGGGTTGATGTCGAGTGGGCCCTATTTACTTAGTTAAGAACATCAAGGGATTAAAGGCCTTTTTGGTCTGAGACTCGACTTGAGCAAATTCTTGTTTGAAACGCCTAATGATTGCAAGAGTTTGAATTATGATTGTGTTATGAGTTTGAATATGAAAGATGGTTGTTCGAAAAGGATGCACTAGGCTATGTGCTCACTCTACCTTTCTTATTTTTCAAGAACATGAAATCCATGGAACAGTTGAATATAGATAGTTTTCGAGAAAGTTTCTACAGTATTATATTTTTAGAATTTTGAGGGCATGTTGCCTAAAGTTTTTATGCTTTTCTACTAAAAAGTATTTTGAAGTCTTCCGCTGTAACAATTAGTTCCTTTTTAAAGAGTTTAGTACTCTCAATTTCTATTATAAATAAAATAGTTTGAATTTCTTTATCTCTTTTAATTTGCCTTGATTTTATTGAAAATTTTGTATTCTTGAATTTTATTCAAAGGCTCGAGATATTGAAAAGAAGAGAACAAGTGTGTGTCACTTGTAACGTAACACCGGCCTAACCCGCCATTTTGTTAAGTTCACTGTCAAGATAACAGTGGCAATGTACACTGCTTAAAGATACAGGGGTTGGGGTGATATAGAGGTCTTTCCAAAGAGTCCAAGATAAAAGAAAATAGATTCAAAATGAAGGAGATACACATTGTTCAAGATGGCTGCAGAAACAGAATGAGCATTCTACTCATAAATTGTGTTTTGTTGCATGTTTGAGGTGTCGTTGCATGGCAAAAAAGAGTGCCACGTGGTCACCCATGTGACTCATGAGTTGCCATGCAAGATGCCTTGTTGTCTCCATCTACTGGCTTAGTGAGGGGGCTGATTAAATTGACAAAACCATGGCTCAAAAGCATGGATTTTGCTAGTTTTTTCTTTGAAATACATTGGATATTGTAGAAAATCTAAGAAAATTGAAGAAAAAAGTAGTTGAGGCATATGGGGAAACAGGCGCATGGGCCCGCACACCCAACCCATTGACGTGGGCCTGGGCCCACGTTGGTGGCTTCAACTCGCATAGGCCCATGAAGCCCATGCGTTGGATTTGGCCTGTGTGCCAATCTAGTCGAAATTAAACTGTTTTTTTGTTTTATTTCTCTTTCTCTTTGTATATATATATATATATATATATATCTATATATTTGATTCATTTTTTTCGATTCATTTTTTCTAATTATTTGGTTTATTGCCCCTCAATTTCTTCAAAATCTCCAATTATAACTCAATTTTCACATTCATATATTTAATGTACCAAAAATTAAATATTCTACCTAAAATTAGCATTTTTTCTCCCAAAATTTCTATAATTACTGTAAAATAACTTCAAGAAATTAGGTCAACGACAACATGCGCGAGACAACAAACACTATTGCATGTCGTTTAATATATATTATAACAATGTACATTAAATGCATGTTGTCTTTAATGTTTTATAAATAATGTTAACAACATGTATACTATGCATGTTGTATAATATATAATACTACGACACATAATTTGGCATGTTGTAAAAAGTTTCGATTTTATACAACATATATATCATAAATGTCCTTAAAATTCGATATCACAACATGCATGTAAATGATGTGAATAAGCCTAATAAGATAACAACATGCAAACCTACTCATGTCGTGTAATATATGGTATAATGACACATAGGTAGCACGTTGTAAAATGATGCAATTTTATACAACATTTTATTATGAATGCCTTTAAAAATTGTAATTACAATAAGCACTTGAACGATGTAAATAAGTTTAATGCAATAATAACATGCAAACCTATGCATGTTGTGCAATATATGATACAGTGACACATAGGTAGCATGTTGTAAAATGTATTATGAATGCCTTTAAAAATTGTAATTACAATAAGCACTTGAACGATGTAAATAAGTTTAATGCAATAATAACATGCAAACCTATGCATGTTGTGCAATATATGATACAGTGACACATAGGTAGCATGTTGTAAAATGTATGAATTTTATACAACATCTATATTATGAATGTCCTTCAAAACTATTATCATAACAAACGTTTCAATGATGTAAATATGTTTAATGAAAGAACGTTTGGCAAAACATTGCTTATCATTATTAATTTCTATACGAGTTACTTAATACTTTAATAAAAATTAATAATTAAAGTATTATATAAATTTATTTAAAAATTAATTTTTTGTAGAGATTGAAAGTTTCAAAGATTAAATAATTTATAAATATATTTAAATAAAACATACATTTAATTTTTTAAATCATTGATTGTAAACAATACAAAAGTAATCAGTTTGCGAATAATTATTAATTAGCTATTAATTGTAAAAAATAATTATTATTTTTTTATTTTTTAGTTTATAATCATTAATTACTTAGAATACATTAACATATTAATTTGAGTGAAATGTAAAAAAAATTATTTTTTACATTTTTGTAATGTAAAAAAAATTGTATCTTTTTTAAGTGAAATGTAAGAACATAAAAAATAAAAAATTGTATCTATTTTGAGGAAAATGAAAAAAATTAAGTGAAATATATAAGAACAAGTAAAAAGTAAAAAAAAAAATTAAAAAAATATAGAAGAATAAAGACCCCTTGTGAGGGCGCCCTTGTAAGAACGCTCTCGCAACGCGTCTTCACTTTGAGAACGTCTTTAAGTTAATTGAAATATGAAATTTTTTTAAGTATAATGTAAAAGAATTTTTTCTTTACATTTCGCTTAAAAATGACTTCGAATTTTTTTTTACATTTCACTCAAAATAGATGTAAATTTATTTTCACAATTGAAAAATGGAAAAAGATTTTTTTTTTTTACATTTCACTCAAAACGGATGTAAATTTATTTTCACAATTGAAAAATATAAAAAGATTTTTTTTTTTTTTTTACATTTCAGTCAAAATGGACGCGAAATATTTTTTATGTTTTAGAAATGTAATTTTTTTGTATACATAGCACTCAAAATTCTCAAACGTGTTCTACATCAAGTAAACATTATTACATTGTCTTCCCAAATCAGTTGTGTTGTTTTAGGTATGTTGTTTTGTTGTATTACGAGCTATTCGATTTGGGTTAAATGTACTATTTTTTTTACAATGTACTACTTTAGCGAAGATACCTCTTTTTTTTATATATAATGTTAATTAGTGAACACGCCTTCTATTTACACACTGCCTTTTTTTGGAGGTGCCTTTTATACAACCTTTTTTTAATGCACCACTTTTTTTTTCCAACGCACTTCATTTGGTTAAATTTTTTTAGATAAAGGCGCTCCTTTATTTCATTAGGTTTTATTTATTTTTTTAAATGAAAGCGTCTTTAATGAAGACATTTTACTTTAGATGATTTTTTTTTTGAGTCTTCATATTTTTGAAAAGATGTAATTTTTTTTTTTTTTACATTTCACTCAAAATGAGACTCAAAATTATTATTTTCCATTATAGAAATATATTTCTACATTTCAATCAAAACAGATGCAAATTCTTTTCATGTTTTAGAAATGTAAATTTCTTTTATACTTCACTCGAAACAGACGCAAATTGTTTTTTACATATAAAAAAAATTGCATCTGTTTTAAGTGAATCTTTTTGACTTTTCTAAAATGAAAAAAATAATTTTGTATTCGTTTCGAGTAGGGGTGTTCATCAATCCGACCAACCCGACCAACCTGCCCAACCCGAACCTTTTGGGTTGGTTTGGGTTGGGTTGCATTAGTTATTTGGGTTGGGTTGGGTTTTAAAATGCTTAACTCGAAGGGTTTGGGTTGGGTTGCGGGTTGAATACTTAAAAAACCCGAACGAAACCGACCCAACCCGATCTTACATATTCTTCTTTTTTAATTATAAATGCTTTTAAAAATAAATGAAATAAGTTTTTGAAATATTTTTATTATATATAAATGATAAACTTATAACTAACTATTTAAATTGATATGATTATTTATGTTATATCAAATCTTTTTTCTATATAAATACCATCTATTATTTTTAAAAACTAATAATAATTATTTTTTCTTTCTACAAAATCATCTATTTTATACTAGAAGAATTTCAATTTGAAAGATGACATTATTAAATTTTACTAATGTTAAATTTATGTAAATCAAAGCAATAAGAAGATTTCAAAAATAATATTATTTGTATGTATAATGAGTTAACTATAAAATATAATTAAAAATAAATATACGAAAAAATTTTAATTTAATATTTCTTGTGTAACGAAAACATTAAAATATAATTAAAAAATATTGAATTAGAGCCAACCCGATAAATCGACCCAACCCAAACCGAACCCGAACTATTTGGGTTAGGTTGGGTTTAACCATGGATTGGTTTGGGTTGGGTTTGAACTTTTTCAACCCGAACTATTTGGGTTGGGTTGCGGGTTTACCCTAAACCCGACCCAACCCAACCCACGAACACCCCTAGCTTCGAGTGAAATGTAAAAGAAAAAATTTCTATTTATAAAAAAAAACAATTTCGAGTTCATTTTGAATGAAATGCAAAAAAAAAAATTATATCTTTCAAAAATGTAAACACTCAAAAAAAATTATCCAAATTAAGGGAGTTTTTTAATTAATAAAAAAAATATATTATTTTTAAAATACCCAGCTCCTGAATTATATTTCATATATACCCATTTTTTAACAGTACCTCGTCACGCGTATGTAGATGTGGCTATTTTTTTAAATCTATGTGTGAAGGCGTTTTTACATAAAATTTACATAGAAGGTGTCTTTGACCTTCTATACGAGTTTTTTTAATCTTTTTTTTCCCATCTAGATTTATTAGTCTTTTTTTTTAATACTGAGTTTTTCATTTGAGATTTCTCTCATTTTTGCATGTTCACTTCATTTAATTTTTTTTAATTGTCTTCATTTGATTTAAATGGAGATGACTTGAATCATCTTCAGTTCTTGTTTCTGCGTCTTCACTTCGTTTAAATTTTTTATATTGCATTTTCAGCGGCGATTTGAATTTCGTTCTTGCTTCTGCGTTTTCAATTCTTTTTTTTTAGTTGTCTTCATTTGAATTTAAAAAATGAGAACGTACAACTCTTTTTTAATACTGAGTTTTCAATTATGATTTGAGAATGTTTTTAGTTGCTATTTAGATTTTGTTTTCGTTTTCATGTCTTCATTTCATTTATTTTTTTTAAGTTTTCTTCATTTGATTTTAAAAAATGAGGCAAATATATTTTTTTAATAGTCTTCAGCTTTCTTTTTTTCAAAATCATATTAATTTAAAAAAAAAAGGTGAAGACATCTTCAGTGAAGCTGCCTTTATTTGAGATAATTTTTTATTTTTCAAATCTTCACTTCATTTTATTTTTTTATTTCAAGTCTTCTTTACTTGTTTAGAAAAAAAATAGGTGAAGGTGTCTTTTTTGAAAATTGTCTTCCTTTTTTTTAAATCTTCTTCATTTTTTTTTCGACACTAGATTATCTTGACATGTTATAAAAAAAAATTATTTGAAAGCATTTTCTGTGAACACGATTTCACTTGGCAAATTTTTTTCAAATTATCTTCACTTCATTAATTTTTTTTAAATTGTTTTCACTTGATTTAAAAAAAAAAACAAGATGAATGCGTCTTTGTTTAATTGTTTTCAATATTTTTTTCGAATTTTCTTTGTTTAAAAAAATTAACAGCCATCACTTCGTATATATTTTTTTAAAATAAATTTTAATTCGTTTATTTTTTTCAGGTTTCCATCACTTGAAACAGGTGACATGAAGACGTCTTCACTTGTATATTTTTTTATCATCTTCGCCTCGCTAATTCCAAATTGCAACTTAAAAAGCAATAAAAAAACGCAAATACGGAAAATGTAGTAATAAAAAATGAGAGACACCCAAAAAATAAAAACAAAAAATAAAGGCGCTTTCACATGGTTTTAAAAAAAAAAATAATTAGACGAAGACACTTTTTTAAATTAAGTGAAGACGACTTAAAAAAATAAAGAGAATAAAATTTAAAAATTTAAATGAAAACCGAAGATAATTAAAAAAAAAGACAAGTTCACCTTATTAATTTAATCAAGTGAAGACGACTTGAAAAAAATAAATGAATTGCAGATTATTTTTTTAAAAATTATACCAAGTGAAGACGTCTTCACCTAGTTCTTTTTCCAAACAAAGACAATTTAAAAAAAATAAAGATCATTAAAAAAATGTCTTCACCACGTTTTTTTTTGTTTTTAAATTAATTGAACATGACTTGAAAAAAATATCAGTAAAGCGAAGATGATTTAAAAAAAATGAAGATGATTTTTAAAAAATATTAACGAAGAGAAGATAATTTTTAAAAAAAGAAAAAATGAAGGTGATTTTTTAAAAGATGCATTTTCCTGATTTTTTTTCTTAATCAAGTAAATACGACTTAACAAAAATAAATGTAGTAAAGATTATTTAAAAAATAAAAAAGTGAAGGTAGCTTCACTGAAGATGTTTTCACCTGATTTTTTGTTTTTAAAAAATAAATACAATTTGATAAAAAATAACATAAAACTTAGAAAAAGACACTTTCATCTTTTTTTCAATAAAAAGGCACCTTCACCTTTAATTTGTTTATGGGTGTTTTCTTTTTTTTTGTTGCATTTTTCATTTCCGGGCATTTTTTTATTATTTTTTTAGTCGTGATTTGGAATTTTGTTTTCATTTCTGAGTATCTTTTTTATTGTATTTTCAGCATCTTTCGTTAAAAAAAAAATGGCTTCACCTGCTTTATTTCATTTAAAACGAAGCGAAGATGATAAAAAAAAACTCAAGTGAAGATGTCTTTATATCACCTGACTTAAATGACGCTTTCACCTCGTTCTTTTAATCAAGTGAATACAACTTAAAAAAATAAACAAATTACAAATTATTTTACAAATATATACGATGTGAAGGTGGGTTAATTTTTTTAAAATAAAAAATGCCTTCATCTTGGTTTTTTTTTTAAATTAAATGAAGATGACTTGAAAAAAAATATTAATGAAATTAGAATGATTTAAAAAAAGGTCAAATGAAGTAGTTTTCATTGAGAAGGCTTTGGAGTATTAAAAGCTTATATATTAAATTAATAAATTAATGGTAAATAAAAATATAAAAATTAATTACTGTAAATACAAAAAAAATTATTTTATTTTTATAAAAATAATATATCATTATATATTACAATTGACAATCGATTATAATGTTATATATGATATACCATTATATATTCTTCCCGCCCAACATACATATTCCCCTAAGATACATCTTCCCAACCCATCGGAATCCCCACAAATAGAAAAACAAAGATAGAAGAAGAAGAAAAAGGAACGAAAGAAAGAAGAAACGGAAAACAATAGAAGTTGCAGAGATGATGGAAATGGAAGATGAGAAGGTGTGTTTATTCACAACAGGGAGAGACATTTTATTCACAAGATGCTCACAACAGAAGAGAAGAGGAAGAAGCATCATTCACAGCTGCAAGAGAAGAGGAAGCAAGCAGAACAAATGTCCAGGGAAAAGAGTGCGAATAGAAGGTGTGTTTCAGATGGTTTATTATATTTAGGTATTACAATGTTGCTGAAAAACCATTAGAACATATGTTGATTCTAAGCAATAGAAATATCGACCCTATCATTTACCTTTTCTAATGAGTTGGGGCATCGTATGTAGTTTTTATTAACAAGCCCTAGCTTCTGGGTTTTGGAGATTAGTTCAAATTTGAGGCAGTCCAACCTTTCATTATTGATGCCATAGAGATACTGGTGTTTTTTGTTCAACCTACCACTAGTTAATGTGAACTCAAGACTTCAATCTCAAACACTAAAACATAGTTTAGAAGTATTCTCCAAGCTGGAAATCCATTTGTGCCATATGCATAATCAGGAGAGCATCACAAAGCAACTTCTCCCACTTGCATGTTCATCACATCTTTGTCCCAACCTTTTATAACAAAACCTTGCCCTACTTTGAATGTGAAAGGCTTCTTCCCAAAATACTTCATTCTCCAAAATTTCTGGCTAAGACCAACATTTTTATCGAATCTGGTACAACGGACGAAGACACTCTGGCCACAAACTAGTTTGCATCCATTTTCAACCCTTAGCAATTCCTTCTCTGCTCCCACTTCTCCTCAGTTTCTTCCTATCCAGTTTCTCCTCAATTTCGATTCTTAGAAATTTCCTCATTTGGTGGCTTTACTCTTCAAAACATTTTAAATACATATATACCACAATTTTGCAGTAAGGAAATTTTTGTGATTTCCTTAGTTCATTAATAGAAATAAAAATATTTAATACTTTAAGGTATATTTAGTTTAAAGAAAAATGAATACATTTCGTAGTACTCTTTAATTTTTTGGTGGGTAAGGGTATGTAGTATAAGTTCAAAATATCCACATCTTTTACAGAAATATTTATTTTATTTAATCAATATCTTATAATAAAACTATGCCCATAAGTGTGCAAATCTTCTATTAAAAAAAATATAGAGAGATGTGATGCACATTGCACCATGTGTTAGAGCATGAGAAGGAAAAAAAAGAATTTGCATTTTACTTTCATAACTAATAACTCAATAAGTATTTTTATTTTCAAGTCTTAACTTTTGGTCTAAAATTTCAAGGAAACATCAATTGGTTAGAAGTCAACCAAAAGAAAATGGTGCCATCACTACATTTTTTTTAGGTTCTAATTGTAGAATAACCAAATTCAAAGACTGGAACATCATGTCAAGCCTATTATTCCCCATACATTTTTCCCACTTTTTTTTTTAAGTTTTCAGATTATATATTAAGGTTTAAATTAATTGATGTTTTTATACAACTTCAATATATATTTATTGGTTTGGGGCAATCAACCTAAAAGTAATCTTCATTACTTCTTGGGTATCTTAGTTGGTGATTGATATATGAAGGCACTAACTAAAGTCAATATTGATGGCATAGTTTATTAATATGTATAACACTTAATCCCAATTACTTAATCAATAGTGAGGTTATAATAAAATCACGTGTAGGTTTCACTTTAATGGAAACCAACTTGCCCAAATGATGTAAGGAAAATAATAAGTGGACAAAGTCAGTAGGAATGATTGTTAGTACTAAAATGGGATCCAAGCCTTTTGTTTTTATCACTTGCACTTTTACAATATTGTAAGACTATAGGATTGCCGATAGATTGTTAATGAATTAATTCTCCTTAGTATTATTCTCGCTTGACTAGGCTAATGTTGATAGAGTAACCCACTATATATAGTTTAACTATATACATTAGATGGAACCTTACATCAGGATGCCACATCTCATATAACACATTAATCCTTCAATATTAATGCTTGTATTTTAACATCATTTAAGCAATTAGTGTTTGCCCTCTTATTACTATTTCAACAATGATGTAAAATTCCTTATGTAATTAAACTACAAATTTTGTTTGATATGATGTTGCAGTTGAACTACTAGGACAATCCCTAATTTCACCTTATTTGCAAGCGTCTGGGAAACAATTGCTTCACAAAGTTACCTATGCCTCTACAACAGTTGGAATTCTAGATATCATTGATAGAAACTTATAAGCACAATTGCATGCATATACACATATATACACACATTTTCATTTGTTTTTGTCATTTTAGATTATCTTATCTCTTCGTCCTCTTCCTTCATGCTTGGAGTATATTTACCAAACTATGTACATGTCATTAAGACACGTACATATTGCTTAAGTTTTCTAATTTCTTTATTGCAAATCTTTGTTAAGCTCATTTTGTTGGAAAGTCTAAGATAGAAAGTTTATAGCTCATTCTTAACTTATGGATAAGAAATGGGTCCATTTGTCAAGGTGTGTTCAAAACTAAACTTTTCATTAAAACTAGTTAATTGTAAATTTTTGACAATGATGGATTCTTACTATTTTAAATCTTGTCATATATAGACTTTCACAAGAATATAGAGATGGAGCACGCAACTTTGTC
>JAJIYU010009435.1:0-17002 GCA_030144865.1 Tinospora cordifolia | reverse complement strand
ATGACTAAAGATGAGAAGCTAATTTTTCTAGTTTTGGAAGCCTCCCCACTTGAGCCTAACAACCCACACACTCCCTTGTTTGATGCCACCCAATCGAAAAATCTTCAAGATGTTTCTAAGGCCACTGACCTGAAACCCCTTCGTGACCATCTAAAATATGCCTATTTGGGTGGAACGTTATCCTTACTAGTTATTATATCATCTTGATTAACCTCTATCCAAGAACAAAAACTATTACAAGTGCTTAGAGACCACAAGTCCACGATTGGGTGGACAATTCAAGATATCTGGGGTATAAGTCCAGCCATTGTATGCATGAGAACTTAATGGAAGAATCTCATAAGCCTACAGAGCACCAGTGAAGACTTAATCCAATAATGAAGGAACTGGTGAAGAAAGAGGTGATGAAGTGGCTGAAAGCAGGCATCATCTATGCCATTACACATTCATAGTAGGTTAGCCCTATTCGTGTGGTGCCGAAGAAGGAAGGAATCACTCTGGTTACTAATGAAAAGGGGAAGACAATTGCTTCCAGAATTACTATAGGGTGGTGTGTGTGCATTGATTATAGGAAACTGAACAAAGGCCACTCGGAAAGATTATTTCCATTTGCCATTTGTGGATCAAATGTTAGATCTAATTGTTGGTTATGACTTCTATTCCTTCTTGGATGAGTGCTCAGGGTACAACCAGATTGTCATTACACTTGAAGATCAAGAGAAGACCATTTTCACTTGTCCATATGAGACTTATGCGTTCCGTAAGATGTCGTTTGGTCTTTGCAACACACCAGCCACCTTTTAGAGATGTATGATGGCAATCTTTGCAGATATGATAGAAGACATCATGGAGCTATTTATGGATGACTTTTATATATTTGGTGCTACTTTTGATGGTTGTCCGTTTAATTTGGAGAAAGTTCTCTCCCACTGTGAGGAGAAGAACTTGGTACTTAATTGGGAGAAATGTCATTTCATGGTTCGAGAGGGCATTGTCTTGGGCCATAAAGTATCAATAGATGGACTTGAGGTGGATCGAGCGAAGATCCAAGTTATTGAGAATTTGATACCACCTACATCTGTTCAAGGAATGCGCAATTTCTTGGGGCATGTGCGTTTCTATCGCCGCTTCATCAAGAACTTCTCTTAGATCACTCAACCCCTATGCAATTTACTTGAGAAGGAAGCTGAATTCAACTTCACAATTGAATGTTTTGAAGCTTTCAACACATTAAAGAAGACACCAATATCGACTCCTATTATGTCTATACCATTTTGGGGAGAGTCTTTTGAAATTATGTGTGATGCCAGTGATTATGTTGTTGGTGTTGTGTTGGGACAGAGATGTGATAAGATATTCAGAGTTATATACTATGCAAGCAAGACGCTAGATGATGCACAAAAGAACTACATTACTATTGAAAAAGAGTTGCTAGTTGTTGTGACAAATTCCGCTCTTACATTGTGGGTTTTCATGTCAAGGTATTCACTGATCACACCGTAATTTGTCAGCTCTTTACTAAGAAGGATGTGAAGCCTCATCTTATCAGATGAATCATGTTACTACAAGAGTTTGATATTGCGGTGATAGACAAGAATGGTACAAAGAATGTGGTAGTTGATCACCTATCTCACTTATCTAATGAAGCCATTAAAGATCCAAAGAGCTTTGTTGAGCTCTTTCCTGATGAACATCTCCTAATTGTTAGTGACAGTTCACCATGGTATGCAAATTTCGCTAATTATAGAGCCACCAACACTAATCCATCGGATTTATCTCATGCTCACCTCATGCGTTTCCTACATTAAGCTAAATTCTATTTATAGGATGATCCCTATCTTTGTCGAAAGTGTGTGATAAGGTGATTCCTCATTGAATTCTGAAAGCTAAAATTAACAAAGTTCTTCATGATTATCATGCCTCTCCTTACAGCGGTCATTACAGCCATCAACGAACTACTAGGCATGTTCTTGAGAGTGGGTTTTATTGGCCCACTATACTAAATGATGCTTACCAGTTTGTAAAGATATGTGAAGCGTGTCAAAAATAGGGTAACATCTCAAAGAAGAATGACATGCCTCTTACATCTTTTGTGGAAGTCGAGTTATTTGATGTATGGGGCATAGACTTCATGGGACCCTTCCCATCATCTAATGGGAAACAATATATATTGTTGGCTGTTGATTATGTTTCCAAATGGGTGGAAGCAATTTCCACAACCAAGAATGATGTTAGGGTAGCGTTGAAGTTCTTTTCTCACAACATCTTCTCTTGTTTTGGCACACCAAGAGCAATTGTGAGTGATGAAGGTACATATTTCTGCAATAGAATATTTAATAACTTTCTCACTAAGTATGGTGTGTGACACAAAGTTGCCTTGCCTTATTATCCTTAAACCAATGGGCAAGCTGAAGTGTCGAATTGAGAAATCAAAGCTAAATTGCAGAAATAGTTGGGATTAACTGCAAGGATTGGGCTTTGAAATTGGATGATGCACTATGGGCATACAGAACAGCTTTCAAGACTCCTATTGGCATGTCCTCGTATTAGCTGCTATATGGGAAATCTGGTCATCTACCATGCGATTTAGAGTACCAAGCTTATTGGGCAATAAAGAAGCTTAACTTTGATGTGAAAGCCTGTGGGGAGAACCATCTACTCCAGTTGTTAGAACTTGAAGAATTTCGGCATGATGTTTTTGAGAACACTATATACAGGGAAAGAACAAAGAAGTGGCATGACAAACTCATTGAGAAGAAAGAGTTCAAATTGGGACAGCTAAGACTACTATTCAATTCAAGACTTAGTTTGTTTTCGAGCAAGCTTAAATCTCGCTGGTTGGGCCCTTTCCTTGTCACACATGTGTTCCCTTATGGCACAATAGAAGTTCAAATCCTAGTAGATGGCCATAAATTCAAGGTGAATGGTCAAAGATTGACTCTTTATATTATTAATCTATTTTCCTACATCTTTTATAATCTCCAGACTAACTTTTCTACCTTTTTGTATGCATGTTTTTGGTGTTTGCTCTCCCGTTTGTGTGCGTTAGTGTGTTCTTGAGGATAAGGCACTATTCAACTTTGGGGGTGTGTATCTCTTCAACATATCAGATTTAGTTTTCCTTTTTATTTCATGTCTATTTTTTATTTTGTTTTGTCTTGTGTGTTTTAGGACCATGTTAGGAACATGTAGTATAAGTCAATTAGGCTAGATTCATAACATAATGATTGAAACATTCACTGAATGATCAATGGCATTTGAAGTTCCTACTAAACAATGAAACAAAGAACTAAGATATGGCTAAACAATCTGTGTGTTTGGTTTATCTGAAGTTTAACTTTGATGAAACCTTGTAGTCTTAGGTAGATCGAGAATCAGAAACTGAGAAAGTGAAAAGTGGAAACCAAACTACAAATAGAATAAATTTTCCACGAACCCTTGAAAATATCAAATCTATCTTGAAAATTATTTACGAAGAACTTTAGAAAGGAAATGACATAGGCCATAATTGTTTAAGCCATAACCTAAAGGCTAGTCTGAGACATACTCACCATTTGTAACCAATTTTGAGCCTTATAACCTATTTTCTTGTTATGAACCCAAACATCATATAAACCAATTATCCTTTTATGAATTGCATCTATTTATGGACACTCATGGTTTAAAACTGCCCATTTGAGATGTGAAAGAAGGAAGGAATGCTGGTAGTAAAGTACATGTGCCGTCAGTTAAATTTTGATGTATTAGAATTATTTTAAAAAAGAGAGAAAAAGAGAAATAAAAAGAGGATTATATTTGTTTCAATACTAGCATTGAAAGCTGAATCGTTTACTTTTGCAAAAATGAATATATATGAGTACATATTGTACTACTTATGATGTAACGAGTTTGGGGGGGCTATAAAAACAAGATTATGGAAAAAAGTGAAGCGAACATGAAATTATTTCAGAAAGAATAGAGCTGCATTGAATAAAATAGGTTGTTATTATTTTGAGCATACATTTGAGTCACAATAAATATCTTATTACATTTGTACCCTAAGCCAGGCCACATTATAACCTAAAGAAAAGACCATTGATCTTGACTATAGCTTGACTTGAGTAAATGATTGACAAAGGAGAACATTGAGAGGGTTTTTGTACTCAAGTATTAGGAAATGATGTCTATAAGTAGAATGACAACTGCAAATTACTTTCAAAGTCTAGGATTATTAAGATACTGACAGATGAGAGGATGAAATTAGAGAAGAATAGAGGATGAGCTGAAAATCTAGACAACATGAGCAACTTTAGGGACATGTTAATAAATTGTAAACTATAGGGATGAATGATCGAGGTTACAATGATGAGTGAAAAGGAATTCAACTATATATGGTAAGCCACATAGATTTAGAATTCGAGTCATTGTTTGGGGATGAACAATAGTCTAAGTTTGTGGGTATATTTTAGTTGCATAATAGATTAACATTATTATGGGTTGTTTATATGCCTTTTATAAAAATTTAGTAGAAAATCAAATAGATTTGTGCATGATTAGTGGCATGAGCATTCATGATAGAAATTACATGTTTTATTGCATTTAAGCATTGTTTACAACATTTCTATGAGAAAATGATGTCCGGAGAAAGTTCTTTAGTGTTTGTGTAGGATTGAAATAAAGTTTAAAGAGAATCACAACACAAAGAGGCAAAGAAAAGCTAAAATCAAAGAAAAAGCAACCAATTATTGCGGTATGTGAATTGAAGACCGAGGTAGTTGGAGAAAAACTAGAAAAATGTAGAAGAACATATCACACTGGTTACCACGGTAATCGGACTAATGACCATGGTAACCAGAACCTGCATATTGTGAAGAAAAAGATGACCGTCTAGTGATCGCGATTCACATAGAACGCCAAAAATCCATGTTTTCAACTAGGGACGAGGATGACTGCGGTAATGCCATTAATTAATTTATTTCTAATTTTATTTTGGATTTTTAAGTGTTTTAATATAAATAGGAAAGTAGATTAAGGTTTAAACATTCTGAACTTCGAAATTTAGTTGATTTTGACGGCTGAACTGAGACAAAGAAGATGACAACAAAAAATTGAAGATCAAGGATTAAGTTTTGAGTATGTTACCTTGTATTCATTATTCTTTGATGTATGAACTTATTACAATGCCAGGCTAGTTAATTCTAAGTGTAAGATGTAAACTTCTAATGTAGGATCCTAAGATTTCATATTCCAATTAATTGATTTTGATGCATTATTTTATATTTTGTGTGTTTAATGCTTAATGTTTACTAGCCATGAACATTATGATCTCAAACTATTAAACTAACTCAGGAAAGAGGCTTAATGGTTAAAATATCATAATATAGACTTAGATTAGTTGATTGACCGAAAGGTTGTCGACTACTTAGGGGGTTGCACGTGACTTTGTTCACAAGGCATCGGGTTGTTAGCTGTACGCCTCAGAAGAGGGTACTAGGAAACAAGACTGATAGGTGTTAGGGTGCCTCGGGAGAGGGCCTTGATGATAAGTGCTAGAACCTACAATATTAGGAGTTTAGTTAATTCGAATAGAAATTGAAGGTGAGAACAAAATAATTTACTATCCTAGATAATCATTCAACATAGTTTTTAAAATAGATTTGTATTGCTTTCAATGGTTTTTAATTCTAATTTGGATTCAAGCAAATCTAACTCTATTATGAGCCTTAATAAAGTGAATGCTAACATTAGATTGGGATTTAAAATAGTTAACTAATTTTGTTCCCTAAGGACGATACTCGATCTCTATCAGTTTTACTATTGCGATCTTGTGCACTTGCAGGGTTGCCAACAATCCCCTTCATCCTCGTCTCTTGTTTCAAGCGCATCTAGTGATGATCATTCAATTTTTTGTCCCATCTCTACATCTTTTTCACTTAACTCCTCTGATGATCATCATTCACCTTTAGACCCTCCACTAAACTTGCTCCTCTTCAAACTCATCCCACGATTACAAAAGCACAACAAGGCATCTTCAAACCAAAGGTTTATTTTGCAACATTATATAATTCAGATGCTACTGAAGGCACATGTGAAACTCAATCAGAACCTTCATCAGTAAAGAAACCTTTATATCCCCTGTCTGGCATAAAGCTATGCAACAGGAGTATAATGCTTTGGTACAATGTAGCACTTGGTTTCTTGTTCTCCATTATAAAAATCAACTCTTGTAGACAATCATTGGGTGTTCAAGATTAAAAAAACACTCAGATGGTTAGATTCATAGGCACAAAGCTCGACTTGTTACTTAGGGCTTTCATCAATTCCTTTGCGTAGACTTTTATGACACTTACAATCCTATAGTGAAACCATCAATTGTTCAAGTTATTCTAACTTTGGTTGTTTCTTGCAATTGACTCATTTCTCAACTTGACATAAAATAATGTTTTTCTACTTGGATTCCTTGAAAAATCAGTGTTTATGCTTCAATCAGAAGGCTTTGTTGACAACTTTAAGCCCAATCATGTGTGTCACCTTCATAAAGCAATTTATGACCTTAAACAATCCCCTCGGGCTTGGTTCGAGAAGTTTTGCAACATTCTTTTGTCATGGGATTGTTTATCAACACGTGTTGACTCTTCTCTTTTCATCGAAAAGGAGGGTTCTTGTTTGATCAATGTTTTCATTTATGTTGATTACATATTGATATATAACATGAAACCCCACTATTAAAATATAACAATACATGAAGGCCTTGCACAATCTATTTGCCTTAAAGGGCCTTGGTAAATTACACTACTTTTTGGGCATCGAAGTTTGTCATGATGCTTTTGGTTTATATCTTAATCAATCCACCTACATTTAATCTCTTCTCAAACATACTGGTATGCTCAATCTAAAATTTGTATCCACATCTTATGTTGTTGACAAACAATTATCTTCTACCGCAACTTCTTTCTCGAATGTCACCCTATATAGAAGTTTCATTGGTAGTTTACAATATCTAACTCAAACAAGACCAAACATCTCCTTTGTTATGCAACCATTAAGTCAATTTCAAGAATGTCCAACCATTAATTTCTTGCAAGCTCTCAAGTGCATCTTGAGATACATTAAAGGTTCATCTAATCTTAGTCTTCATATCAAACCACGTTCACAGCTTGCAATTAATGCCTTTACTGATGCAAATTAGGCCTTATCCCTTGAAGATCGAAAATCCATTTCTGGTTATTGTGTATTCTTCAATTATATGCTAGTTTTGTGCTAATCAAGGAAACAACAGGTTGTTGCATAGTCAAGCAAAAAATTCAAATATAGATCGAGTACTTGCTCACATAGTTGCTAAAGTCTCTTGGATTCAATCTTTTCTATAAGAAATTCATTATCCATTGTTTGCTAAACCAATAATTTGATGTGATAACATGGAAGTCAATTCACTTGCAACAAATCCTATTTTTCAAGCATGCACAAAACACATTGAACTCAATGTTCTCTTCATCCGAGATAAAATTCTCAACATCTTGATGTTCTTTGTGTTCCCTCATGTGATCAACTTGCAGATTGTCTCACTAAGCCAACAACTTCTTCTCATCTACTCTTCATGTGGTCCAAACTTCTTGTGGTTGGCCCGCCGCCGTGTTTGAAGAGGAGGGGGGGGGGGGGGGGGGGGGGGGGGGTGGGGGGGGGGGAACAGTGAAGGCATTGAAACTTCAAATATAAAGTGATGAAGTCTAGGTTAAGTTATTTATATCAACTTTCCTTCTATCTCATGCTTCAAAGAGGCTCCCAAAGGGTTTTTCTTTCACAAGGTCTAAGTCATTACGAACTTACCACCAGAGCCCATTTTGCAATTTCCACATTTCACATCATAAAATCACACAAGCAATTAAACATTTCGTCCAACAACCAAGAAGCAGCTCCTACTGTCACTCATTTAGCATGTATTTCACATTATGCAATTACACAATTAATGATATTCTTTTATGCATACTTAATCATTATTAGTAGACATCTTGTTTTTTCCACTATTCAACAAATTAACACTAAATAAAAAAAAACATCCTCTTTTTTGGTAAAACCCAATAAAAAGTAAAACCCCAAATCTATCCAAGCATTAATTTTAGAATACCATACTACAAATCGACACTAAATCGAAACTTAGGGACGAACACATCCGATTTTTTTTCTATCATCAATCAATAGATAAAGAGAAAAAGTAGGACACATCACCAGAAATTACTTCTAGAACACGTGAGAGACAAAGAGAAGGGGAAAAACCAAAAATCAAACCCAAATCAAATGTTAAAGCAATAAAAACATCCAATTTTCTATCATTAATCAACGATAAACAGAAAGAGAAGGGCACGTCACCAAAAATCACTTGTACAACACGTGAGAGACAAAGAGAAAGGAAAAAACAAAGAAATGAAAAATGAAACGGAAGCCCGCGAATTCGTGTGTGACAATTAGATAGTGCACAAACACAATAAGCTTAGCTTAACGGAGCAGGAAAGAGAGTTGGAGAAAGAAATCTACGACTGAAGAAAAGTAGGGCAAAATACTGCTTGGTAATAAATAACAAGCACAGGGGTAGAATGGTCTTAAAAAATTTGGTCATTTAAAAAGGTAAACAATGCATTTAAAATTAAAACCCTCGTCGATCTAATAGATTATAGATATTAATTTTATAATTCAAACATTTTTAATAATTTTTAAATATAATATTAATAAAATATGTCAAAAATATCAAATTAACAGTTGATGGTAACACCTGTTGCTTTTGTAAAATATTTATGAGTAGTAATAAATTAACTTTTACCATTGTATTCTTAATTTAATTATAATATTTATAATTATTAGATTAATAAATATATATTTTAAAATATATAATATTTATATATTTGATATTAAAAAATATAAACATAATTATTAATTTTATATTCTTTTAATACCAATGTCTGTGCACCTTCTTTATAGGGTTTTATAAAGTAATTTTGATATTCTTATACTATCATAGGGGTGTCCATAGTTGGGTCGGTTCGAGTTAGGAGCAAACTTGTGACCTAACTCAAACAGTTTAGGTTGGCAAATATGAAACCCAATCCAAACCATTCTTTCTCAAAACCCAACCCAACCCAAACAGTTCAGTTCAGTTTGGGTTGGGTTGGGTTATCAGGTTGACTTTTAGTATTCTTACCAATGCCATAATAAATAAAATTGCCATATCAAATAATAAATGGGTTTTATTGCATAAGTGACTTCACTTTTGAAGGAGTTTGGCAACATTTATTTATTTTTTCAGTTATTATGAAAGTTGAAAAAGACATGTAATTTAGAAGCACTTTTCGAACAATTCTCCTAAAAGATAACTATGTATAACTTGAATTTGAATTTAGAATTTTAATCACTACCCTTTTTTATTTATTTATTTTTGAATGTTTTGACCTTGAAAAGAACCTAATGAGTTCATGAGGGAAAAAAATCTCATATAAGAGCATGACACCAATTTCGTGATATGACTGTCTATTTGATTGGAGACCAAACAATGAAGAAATATGAGCACAAAAAGAGAATCGAATTCAACAATATAGGATTTCATTAATGTACTCAAACATCAGTTGTACATTAGTGAAACCCAACAAAAACTTTACGTTTATTATGGCATTGGTAAGAATATTAAAAGCCAACCCGATAACTCAACCCAACCCAACCCAACCCAAACCGAATCAAACTGTTTGGGTTGGGTTAGTTTTGAGATAGAATGGTTTGAGTTGGGTTTCATATTTGCCAACCTGAACCGTTTGAGTTGGGTTGCGGGTTTATAGACATTGGTATTAAAAGAATATAAAATTAATAATTATGTTTATATTTTTAATATCAAATAAATAAATATTATATATTTTAAAATGTATATTTATTAATCTAATAATTATAAATATTATAATTAAATTAAGAATACAATTGTAAAAGTTAATTTATTACTGTTCATAAATATTTTAAAAAAGTACGAGTGTTACCATCAACTGTTAATTTGATATTTTTGACATATTTTATTAATGTTATACTAAAAAATTATTAAAACTGTTTGAATTATGAAATTAATATTTATAATCTATCAGATAGACGAGAGTTTTGATTTTAAATGCATTGTTTTCCTTTTTAAATGACTTAATTTTTTAAGACCACTCTACCTCAGTGCTTCTTATATATTACTAAGTAGTACTTTGCCCTATCTTTCCTCTGTTGTAGATTTCTTTCTCTAACTCTCTTTCCTACTCCGTTAAGTTGAGCTTATTGTGTTTGTGCGCTATCTAATTGTCGCACACGAATTCGCGGGCTTCTGCTTTTTTTTTTTTTTTCCTTTCTCTTCGTTTCTCGCATGTTGTAGAAGTGATTTTTGGTGACGTGCCCTTCTCTTTCTATTTATCATTGATTAATGATAGAAAATTGGGTGTTTTGTTGCTTTAATATTTGATTTAGTATTTGGTACTCTAAAATTGATGTTGTGATAGATATATTATCCAATTTTCACAAACGAATGGCATGGGCTTTTGTTTCAGTTTGATTTTAGTTTTTTTTCCCCCCTTCTCTTTGTCTCTCACGTGTTCTAGAAGTAATTTTTGGTGATGTGCCCTATTCTTTTTCTTTATCTATTGATTGATGATAAAAAAAATTGGATGTTTTGTTCCTTAAGTTTTGATTTAGTGTTTATTTGTAGTGTGATATTCTAAAATTGATGCTTGGATAGATTTGGGATTTTACTTTTTATTGGGTTTTACTAAAAAAAAACAAGATGTTTTTGATTTAGTGTTGATTTGTTGTGGGGTGAAAAGAACAAGATGTCTATTTCTATTAATAATGATTAAATGTGCATAAAAGAATATCATTACTTTTGTAATTGCATAATGTGAAATACATGCTAAATGAGTGATAGTAGGAGTTGCTCATTGGGTGTTGGACAAAATGCTTAATTGCTTGTGTGATTTTATGATGTGAAATGATGGAAATTGCAAAATGGGCTCTGGTTCAAAATGACTTAGACCTTGTGAGTGAAGAGCCCTTTGGGAGGTTCTTTGAAGCATGAGATAGAAGGAAAGTTGATATAAATAACTTAGAAATTATCACTTTAAATCTGAAGCTTCAATGCCTTCACGGTTTTTTAATGCCAAAAAGAATGTATTTATTGTGTTTAATATTTCCAGTAACACTGAAATGACAACTTGAATATTGTAATGGAATTGACAAAAGTTGGACATTGTGCATATGCAGTTTGAGAGGATCTGGGCCAGTGAAGTAACCTTTTGCACTTAGAATGATTGCTGTTCTGCTTTATATAAATAAGCAATGCTTAGCTTTAAATGGATCTCATTTGTAGTAGTATTTTCAATTATCATTCGTGTAGATATTAAAGTTGTTTCTCAATCTGTCTAGGCTTCTAGCTCTCTTAATGAAAATTTTAATTCCTTTACAACAATATGTAAATGAACAACATAGGGCAGAGGAAGGAAACAGAATGAAGGTGAGAGACTAAGAGACTTTAAGCAATGGTCTAAACTGCACTAGTTTTGTAACTTACTTATATATCTGATGATATTACTTTAGTTAGATGCCAAATGGACAATACTAATAACTGTTACTTCCTTATGCCAAATGGACAAGGTTTTGATGTTACATAATTGTATAGTTGAAAAAAAATTTTTTTTCTGAGAACAAAATTTTCAAAATTGAAAGTTACTTTAATTTTTACAAATTGAAACAGGACTGCAGAGACTTCCATTTTAAATGTTGCTGGCCATGATTTGTACATTAGTATGGATGTGTCTATGAATTAAAACTCCATCAGAACAGCAACCTCAGTGAATTTAACCATGGGAATAGTTAACGAAAGGCCAAGGCATTCCTTTTAATATTATGTGCTGCTTGGAATTTCTCTTCCGGAGGTTATAATGCAACTGTGATGCAAGAATTTCACTATAAATAGAATATAAAAGTTTTATAGTCTTGTAACATACAAGCATGGCCATCTAAAGTGCCATTTCGAGTTTTGTTTTGAAAGACAATGACTTCTACCATCTCTCATTTCTGTTTGGGTTTCAAATTTTAAACTCGTTTGTTCTACTTCATGATTAACCTTCTTTTAAGATTGTTCATGCAGTTTTAGAAAAATTTGAAAGCAGAACTTCTGCTGGGATAATGCATTGAGCTGTTCAGCTCCCTTTTGAAAGGCCTTAGAGCTATTTTTAGTTTTAACTTAGATTTTATAATCAGGAACTTGTTTATCCCTCTTTCACTGGCTTCAAAAAAGGATGACCCTTTTATGGTACTCACTGCATTCCAAAAAGGTACTCCACCTTTCGTTTTTGGGCTGTTCCTAAAAGATTTCCTACTTTCCCTAATTAAATACATTATCTCTAATATGTCCTTATTGAATTGTTTTTAAATTAATAAACACTTCTTGAAGATGCGATTGAGTTTAATATCAGTGGAATATTTATGATCTAATTGAATGGAGTTAAGCAGGGTTAAAGGAATTTGATGTAAAATTGTACTTTTAATCAAGTTTTCTTAAAATTTGTAGAAAAATGAAAGTGGACAATCTTTTTCAGATGGAGGAATATAAATAATTGGTATATTTGTTCTTGTCCTTAACAGTTGCACTTTTGTTATTACAGGTTGAAGGAGATTGCTTGAGCTTTTAATTTCAAAAGATACGAGAAAATGCAGGTAACCTATCTGCTTTTTTATTTTATTTTATTTTATTTTTTCACTTGGCATTTCAAAGCATTATCCAGTTCTAAATCTCCAACCCATTCCTTTTTCTGTTTTTTTTGCTAGATGATAATCAGATTCTTATTTTTGTTGAACCTTAATGTTTTTTTTTTTTTGGTTTTTATTTAATTTAATTTAATTGATTACTTATTTTTTTTGAAATGGAAGCTGTGAAGTTCTTGCCCAGGAAGTCCTTTGCAGTTTCCTTCTAGTGTTCGTTTTGGATTTACTTCTCCCACTTTGGCAATTCAATAACTTACTAGAATTAATTATCAAATGGCAAGTTGTTGCGTCAAGGCATAGGTGACGTTACTTTTTTTTTTTTTTTTGTTTTTGTTTTTGTCTGAATATTATAATCTGACTTGCATGGTAGAGCTGACTACAAAAGTATGGAGATCCCAAATACAAGGATAAAGAGCATAGGCAAGGCATAAAACTTTCACCATTTCAGGGTTTAGGAAAGGGATGATGTACCTAACCTTCCAATTGCAAAGACTTGGGTGTGAAAGTATATGTCTCTTCGAATTAAAACCAAAGAAGAAATAAATAGCACTTATAAAGTTGCTTTCGTAGTTTTTTCTTAAAAATTTTATTTTTTTTCCTGTTAACAAAACAAAAATAATATCTTTAGGAATTCAAAGTATAAACCCTCTTTACAAAGGGGAAAAACTAGAAAGTATACAGAAACATCATGAAATTTCTCCATCTAATGGCATCTTTATTGCATTATGCCATGATGATGTTTCAAGCATTGAACACGAGAAATATATGGGTCTCATATACTAAAATAATTTGATTTTTTTTTTTTTGCAAGTATTAGAAACTAATTAGATTTCCCAGGAGCCCTGGACTGTATATTGTTTGAAGATCTTAACTAAATTCTTGTATTTTTCTTGCTGTTGAAGCTGCTTTTTATCTCCATAGTTTTATATTGTTACATTTCTCCACCTTTTTAATATTTCCTAGAAATTATTTTTAATAGTAATTTTCTGCAGGCCAGCGACAGATTTAACATCAATTCTCAGCTCGAGCATCTCCAAGCTAAATATGTTGGGACTGGGCATGCAGACTTAAATAGATTGTAAGTTCTCAAAGTCCTTTGAAATATTTGTTTATTTTTTGTTCTTTTTTTATTTTCTGAATGTTATTCTTGTTATTCCTTGTTTTGTAGTGAATGGGCGGTGAACATACAACGAGATAGCTATGCATCTTATGTTGGGCACTATCCCATACTAGCTTACTTTGCAATTGCGGAAAATGAGTCCATTGGAAGAGAACGCTACAATTTTATGCAGGTATTTTTAACAGATTGAGTTTTTCTGAGGCCAACTTCTCTAGATCTCTGTTGGTCTCTCTCTCTCTCTCTCTCTCTCTCTCTCTCTCTCTCTCTCTACACTTACACAGACATGCATACACACACACACACACTTCGTTAACAGTTCAGCTTTGTTAGATATTCTAAAATTTGGCATGAATACTTAGCCTAGTTTCTTGATTCAATTACTTGCTGCATTGCCATTCCATTGTTTGATAATTTATATTTTTCTTATCTGATATGCTTTTTTCCTGTAGGCTAGCATTGAACTCATATCATGCTATACTAAATACCTTGTACTAGGAAGTAGCTGTGTCTGAAATAAATTAGTGGACAAAACTGCATCTGTCCCTTGAGTAAGAATTTTCATGAAACTCCGCATGTAATATTGGCATGACTGCATCTGTCCTTTGAGTAAGAACTTTCCTCTTCATTGGTAATATATAGTTGATTTGTTGAAGAGGCCATGATGTGATCTATAGACAAGCAACAACATTTTGCAGCTTGTTCTGACACAAGAACTTATCAATGCCGTAATGATCTGCCCCTGAAGTATTATTCTCTAAAACCAAGTTTGTTGGAGTGTTAATTTGAACTTATAAGATGAATCATACTTCCTTTATAAGATGATCTGCCCCTGAAGTAGCAATTAGCATCAAACTTCCTTTATATTCTTATTTAGCATGATTCTTGGGCTCCCTGACGTAGAAGATGAACCATCGACAGCCCAGTTCCCATTGCTAAATTGCTCAGTTGTCATGCATGTTTTGGAATATGAAAATAAAAAAACTACCGAATAGTACTGAACAATTAGAGAGATTATTTCTATAAAGAATCTCAAATCATGTCTATCTCCAATTTCATGCTAAATAGTTCCGGATAATCTAGGTTGTCTTTGCTTTGGGATCTGAAAATAAGAATACACTCCTGTTTCCTGAACAAAAAATGAAAAACCATTTTAAAAATCTTTTGACCTAAACCAATTTTTTGAAGGGGCCTTAGCAACGTAGTATTCTGAGCTTTCTTTTTCTCTGTTACAGAAAATGCTGTTGCCCTGTGGTCTACCCCCTGAAAGAGAAGAAGACTGAGAGCATCATTAAAGCTTTAAGCGCTTCCAGCTTATGCACGCTCTTGCTGTTACAGTTATCTCAAGACATTTTTTGTGATCTACTGAGAACTTATCTAATAGGTAGTGAGCATGTTCTGTACTGTTAGTACAACATTCAACTTTGTTGACCATTTATTGATGTTCTGCAGAGTGTTGCTCAATTTATTGGTTTTTCTGAGTTATTTTACGCTTTCTTGAGAAGTGGAATTTTCTTGTAAATTAGTTATAAAGTAGCAACGTAGCATAACACTTTTAACTAGGAAATAGGAATACATAACAAAGCAGCAGCAGCAGCAGCAGCAGCAGCAGTATATATATATATGTATGTATGTATGTATGTATGTATGTATATATATTTCAGTTTTTACATTTTCTATTGTAACTTAAATTAAACCATGCCTCAAGTCTTAAAAGCCACTTTAATTCTAGTTTTCTCATTATATCTTTGCTTGTGACCATCTCTACCATTACTGGAATATGGATGTTATCTTCTATTCTAACACAAATCTATCTTAATATTTGTATGTCGCTACACTTGATCATATATATAATTAGAAAGAAATTATAGCATTCTTTTCATTGGCCGAGATCACAAGTTTAAGACGTGAGGCACATTGGACTTAGCAAGGTTTTTGAAAAATTTGAACCTTGGAATACATTGTATAATAGATTAATTACATCATTAATTTTATTATTTACATCATTAATTTATTAAACTCTCATTTACAATGTTACAAGTTTATTAGATTATACTGAATAGGTCGTACAATTACACTAATTTATTAAATATATTAATTATAATATTTTATTTGTAAAAAATATATATTTTTAAAAATACTTATTATTCACATTTAAATTAAAAAATATATAATTATCTAAATTTATATAAAAATGATATTAATAATTATTCATTAAAAATGCATTAAAATTATTTATTTATTTTTAAAATTATATATATTATTATTTTTAAAATAATGATTTGTTTATATTTATATTATTCAAAATTAAAATTTATTCATTTTACAAAATTATTTTAATTTTTTAAAAATATTAAATTTTTTTTGAATATATATATATATATTATTTAACTTAAAATAATTCTAATTTTATTTTAACTTAAGATAATTTTTTATTTTTATTTTATAAATTAAAAATAAATATATTTTAATTTTTTATTTAAAATATTAAATTTTAAATTATTTAAAACAGTTAAAATTTTTTATTTATAAAAATTAATTATTTTATATATACATAAAAATTAATTATTTATAAAAACATACATACATATGTACATACATACATACATACATACATACATACATATATATATATATAGGTGCTATTGGCTGTAGCGCTCTGCTATTAATAAAAAAAAAAAAAAATTCACCAAGTGCTTGGTGTGCAACGAACACTAGATGAAATAAGAGGGTGTCAAGCGCCCTGCAATGGGGCGCCTAACACCACTCAGGTCTAATGAGTGCCAGCAACAATTGGCTAATTGAAGAATTAATTTTACCTTTTGAAAATTTTGAACCTTGAATGATCTAAGTAATCGGCTAATTGAAGAATTAATTTTGCCATTATGGTTATGTGGATGTAATTTAATGCTTTTTAACTAGAGCTTTTGAGTTTGAGCCTTACAAATAGAGAAAATTATGTTGGTAATATGAATCAAACTATAACAAATTGAAAAAAGCAAAAATTTCTTCAAGAGAAAGGGAAGAAAACTCAAGAACACTAGAGAGAGTAGAAAGTTTTCCAAGAGAGAATTATTCTCTTTGTTGATGATTTCTATGAGGCACAAGACCCCTTTATATAGTTTTTTAGAATGGGGG
>JAJIYU010009434.1:0-17049 GCA_030144865.1 Tinospora cordifolia | reverse complement strand
ATTATCACCATCATCTTTGTTAAATCACATATTCTAAAATCATAAAATAAATTTCAGAACATGAGACTAAAATAAATAAATTCAGCATATGATCAAATTGAAAATTCAATCATGGAGCACTCACAATCATGCATCACATATTAAAATAAAACCTAAACATGATACTAGGCATGACATGATCAATATGCATGCATAAAGTCAAATCTCAAACTGAAAATTATTTTAGAATGCTAGAACTGAAAATCTTTTGATTTTAAAACCATACACACAATCAACATGCTATAACTTTGAATAAGAAAAAGGGATGTAAGAGAAATCACTTCCACCTTGATATGTAGTTTCCCCCAAAGTTGAAGCAATAGTTTTCAATGCTCAAACACCAAGACAATCACCTAAGAAGAATCCCCAAACCAAGAACTTCTCACACTCAAGAGAGAAAAGAAAAGTGAGAAGGGATGCCAAGAAGAGGCTTGAAGCACAAGATGAAAACTCAACTCTTGTTGCTTGGGATGATTTGATTTGTGAGCATGGGGGTTTATATAGGCTTCAAAAGTGTATAGAATAGCAAGTTTGTACTAAAAACTTGCCAATTCTTCAAAATTTCGTGCCCCCCAAGCATAGAAAATTAGCAAGTTGGTTTGGAATTGGAAAACTAAGTTTATAGAAATTTTTTTGGATTTTTTTTTTTATTTTTATTAGATTTTTTGTTTGATTTTCGGAGCTCAGATCTCAACCGTCTGATCTTCCTCGATAGCATCAACCAGATCGCGAATTCGTTTTTGCGCGTGGATCATCGGCTGTTGGATCAGGCGGGTTCGATCTCCGACGTTGGATTATTCTCAAGCGCATAAACCAGATCACGAAATCGGGCGGATTCGATCTGGACGCTTGGATCTTCCTCGAGCGCGGCGTTCGGTTCGTGATTGATCGGAACGCGTCTTTCTGGGTCGTTGAATGTGCATCGAGCGCAGCACAGTTCGCGATCGACCAAAAACGAATCGAATCTGATCCCTCCGATCTTCCTCGAGTGCAGCATCTGATGATCATCGGAACGAAAGCACAGATCCTGGCCGTTGGATGTTCCTCGATTGCGGTGTGTCCGCGATCTCCGAATCCGACTGCGATCTGGGTCGTTGGATTGGGATGATCGATCGTGAGCCGTTCGATCTTGGTGATTCGGTGCTCCTGAGTGCCGTTTTGGACTTCAATCTCATTCGTTGAATTTTATAAATTCATTTTGAACCGTTAGATGCAGTTTCTAATTACCAAATTATTTTTCTAAGTTGCAATTATCCGAAATTTTGCCAATTAGACACTTCCTAAATGATATAAACTTGATTTTCTTGTGTATTCCTTTTTATTTTAATAATTTGCTAATATTTTTCTCTTTCTAATTATTTAATATTGCATTTATTTGATATTTTTCTATTTTCTTAATATTTTTAATGCCAATAATTAAATAATCTATATTTTCTATTTTTATGTATTTTTATTTATTTCATATTTCATTTTCAGATAATAATTTCTGTAATTATACACTAATAGTGCTTTATTTATTTTTAATAAATACATGTACACTATATTTTTATTTAATTATACAAATTCTCTATGTACATATTCTCATAATATGTAGCATTAACATTTATTATGCTAACACACACCTTATTTATTCACATATTAGTCAACATGTATAAATACTTTATTTCTATTTATTTCTTAAGTAATTCCTTAAATTTCATAATTAATTCTACTAAACCTTAATTTTTATTTAATTATCAAATTAAAGTTTTATTTGTTTAATTTTTTTCTATATCTCTAGCATATTTTATTTTTCATGTGCCAACCCACAATTTACACCCAAAATTTTATTAAAATCTTTGAAATTAATTTATAAAATTCTGAGGTATTATACCTTGAGATTGCTTTGATCTTGCAAAGAAGAAGAATAATGTAGATTTACTGTTGCAGCGGCGGCAGCAGTTGCCGCTACTATCGTTCCATCATCGTTGCTACTGATTTCACTACTATCTCGTGGTAAGAAAACTTTTTCTTCTGATCCTTCAAACTCTCCTCTTTTTTCATTTCTTCACTTTTCTCTGTTCTCCTCCTTTCTCTAAACTCGTGCTAACCAACAAAGCACAACAATTAGAACTATAGTTTTCCTTGATTGATTAAGACCTAATCCACTTTTTGGATACCCTCTAGAACCCTGATTTCTACCTATGATTATAATACCTCAAAGTTTGGAAACTCCATTAAATAAACAAATTTCCCGCACTGCCACAGCAGTAGCCATTTGGGTACCGCGGTAGTGCAGTGTGGTTGGAAAAAAATCGCAAATTTTCATGACATTATTGCGATACTAGGATAGAAAATACCATTTTGGGGATGAAAACATGAAATCGCGGTACCGAGACTCAATACCGCAGTACTACGATTAGAAAATTTAGAGCTTTGGTGCATAGATGTGTTACCGCAGTACCCCAAAGAAGTACCACGATGCTACGATTCGGAACAGTTCCAAATACTACGGTATTGGGATGACATACCGCGGTACGAATACTCTTGTTACTGAAATAGAGCACTAGCCATGTTTGGAGCATTTCAGTGAGACGAACAATAGGAGAAGACAGAAAACACAGTGAATAGAAAGGTATAATGTCATTCTACTCTTAATATTACGTGTTTAGATATACAATACTATGCAGTAGAGTCCCATGCATAAGAGAAGAGAGAACCAATGCACGAAGGTGCAGGTTGTGGATTTTCGTGAGTACCGCGATAATGAAATGGTAGCGTACTGTTCACTATCGTAGTAATGCGGTGACACATCCCAACATCTCGTGGTTTGTTTTTCATGTGTACACCTAGAATAATGAGAGTAAACTATGCCCAAAACATAACCGATATGATCTTTATGTGTACCGTATGCCATATACCTTAGAGACACATTGAATTACAAATTAAGGCATCTAATTATGGTATTAAATCACTAAAGGTTGAAGATTATGGGATGAGTGAAATAACAAAGCAAAGTTTTACAAGGAAGTGAGCGAAAAATAGGCAAAGATGACTGCCTTGCTCCCTAGTCTTATTTGAATTTAAAATGTTGAACATGATTGCTATTTATTTTACTTAAATGCCTAGAAGCATGCCAGGGTATGATTCAAATGATGTATAATTGCATGAATGTTGTGATAACATGTTTATGTACTTATATTGATACTTACATGCTTTGATATCATGATATGTGTATTATTCAATTTTAACTGTCATGAGAGGATCAACATGATTAAAATACTTGAACCATGATATATCACATTTGAGAAAATGATATTCTTGCTAGTTATGAAATGTTGATGATGTTTATGTGAAGTTAAATCAAGATTCGAACAATGTATCGAAACAATGGTCCATGGGGGATCACTGTGGGTGTTTTCGCGATTGGAACAATGGTTAGTCTGTAGTTCTCGATGGTAGAACGATAGGTGAGACCCTAGTTCTTGGTGATGGAGCGATGGGTGAGCCCCTAATTCCTAGGTCGAGTGATGGGTGTGATGCTAAATCCCATTAGAATCTGGCATTTTGTGCATTTTCCTAGTCTCCTTTGATCTGATAATAATAAACGAACACCGGAAGTAAATCTTTTTATCTAATTAACAATTGTTCAACAACTAAATGTTTGAAATATCTAATGTAGGTCAAGCGTTTGCATGTTTGATATTTGGGTTTGAATAATACTATGGATGTACTGTGTATGGTACATTGGGTTCTCGAGCTCACTCCACATTTTCATTTCAAGTAATCTTTGAGACAAATCAAGTTACAGTATGGCTGGGCATTGTTTAGATATTCACAGACTTCACTGATGAGGTTATAATTTGACTTGCTTTATTTATGTTCATGAGCATTAGTCAAACTGGGCATTGACCATTTTATTTTTTTTTTGCATTAATGTTTTTAGGAGTTGGTATTGGGCCACATGGGCCTAGTGCTAGACCATTACTTAGAAACATTATGTCTCTCCTCTTTGGCTTCATTGTTAAGTCTTATGGTTGGATGTTCTCTTGAATTATCTCCTATAGATTTCTCTTAGCGTGTCCAAGAGACCAATAGATTATTTAATGTAATTATGATGTTGATGAGACGTGTCGAATGATAGAATTAGTAGCGTCCCAATTCTCGGTGGTTGACACGTGTAGTGTCTCGATGATATATTTAATGATTTATGGGCATGCCCTCCATGCATGACCCCGTTGTGACAAAATGATAGGATCGAGAATTAGGGTGTTATAGTGATGGATCTCACTTTCGTTGCTGCCCCACTGCTAGGAAACTACATTTTATCCAAGATAACAACATTTCCCATTGGCATTGCCATTGATTGTTACACTCAATTTCTACCTGTGATGGATCTCACTCCTACTAGTGTGCAGTTAGCAAGCAAGCAATAGTTATGGCGAGTAGACAACAGTGTTAACGGTAGGCCACTGTCGTTGCTGCCTTCTTCTTCTCTGAGGGCAATGTTGTTGTTCCTGCTGCTTCTTCTTCTTTATCGATGTTTGCAATTTAGATTTGCTCAGCCGATTGCCTTGCTGTTTGCGATTCTGGTTTGTGCCCATTGTCGTTACTATTTGCGAGTTTTCATTGCCTTCTTCTTCTCTGAGGGTGATGGTGTTGTTCCTGCTACTGCTTCTTTTATGTGTTTGCAATTCAGATATACTCGGCCGATTGCCTTGTTGTTCGCACTATTCACGATTCCAGTCTATGCTCGTCGCCTTTACTGTTTGTGAGGTCATCGTCCTTGTTGTAGGTTGTCCTGCCTTCTTCTTTTCTGAGGACAATGGTGTTGTTATGTTCCAGCCCCTAGTGTTTATATACTAATGTTTTTACAACACTGTATACCAACAATATATTGACGTTATATCAATATATATGTTTAGTATACTAATTTTTTTCATTGTATAATAACAATATATCGACATTATACCAATATAAGTTCAATATACCAATTGAGGTGTGAGCCACATCTTAAGTTTCCAAATTCATTCTATTACAAAGAAGAGCATCTAGTTCATCAAATATAGCATTGCCCCAATTGTTGTGATCTTTGAGAGCTTGTTAACACAATTGATTCAAAAGGAGCTAAGGGGTGGGTGGTTAGACTACAATGTTCAACTATGAGGGTTCTTCAACTTGAATGGTGGACATTTTGCTCCAAGGTTCTTGTTAAGAGTTCTTGCAATTCCTTAGGAAATTAGACAAATAAATAAATAACTGATAATGAATATATCATTAATTAATAAATAATAGTAATAATAAAATAACAATAATGAATAGAATAAAAGAAAATAGAGAAATAAATAAAAAGAAAAAATAATATTAATTATAAAAATAAGACGATATATAAATATATATAATAATAGAAATAAAATGAAAAAAATAATGAACCGCGATAAAGTGATAATAATTTTTTAATAATAGCCCTCCCTTTCATTTCAATTTTTTTTTTCCAGTCAAGAAGGTCATGTTACCTTATCAATGTCTCCGCTACAAATCTTGCAGCTTCAAATCTTCCTATTTTCTCTCCAACCAGTTCTCCCACTGCCAACGATTCCTAATCCACTTGTCACAATTTTGAATCATCTCATCCAACACAAGATTCAAACTTCCCACTTCCCAGCCAAAACCATTATTTTCTCTTATCCTGTCACACTCGCAACTCCCTAGTCCCTAGGGAATAAGCCCAACCAATGGTCTCACAATCTGAAGCCACCAATTCTGAAGCCACAATTTAATCATTCCATCTCGTTCCATATCCCAAGATTTTCTCCTAAAATGCTCTATCATGAATTCTTTACCACCCACCCCTTAGTTCCTTTTGAATCAGCTTATGTTAACAAGCTCTCAAAGATCACAACGTACAATTGGCGTAGTGCTATATTTGGTAAATGTGATGCTCTTCTTTATAATGGAATTTGGAGACTTGCTCTTTTACATCCTTCTCAAAATTTAGTTAGTTATAAATGGTTCTTTCTGTTCAACAAAAGCCTAATAATTCAATTGATTGCTATACAACTCGTTTGGTTGCCAAGTAGTTTCATGAACAGTACGTATTGACCTTATTGAGACGTTAAGTCTTGTAGTTAAACCTACAATTTTGCTCGTGTCATTTTGAGTCTTGCACTTTCATGCACATGGTCTTTGCATTAACATGACATTCATGAAGTGTTTTTACTTGGGCATTAATGGAGGAGTTCTATATGGTGCAATCTCTAAGGTTTGTTGATTAATTAGCACAATCTTGCAGATGTTTGTTGGCTTAAAATGAACTTTTTATGGTGTTAAACAAGCATCTCAAGCATGGTGGATGCTTATTTTTAACAAGTTCAATTTTATTGTCATTTTTTTTGTTGTAGTGAATGATGTGATTGTCGCAAGAAACAATGAAGATTTTCTTGACAACACTATCTTAGAGTTGGCCCAATGGTTTCCTTCAAAGATTTGGGTTCTTTCTTTGTTTGGTTTTTGTTTTTTGGGTTTTGGGGTTTTTTTTTTTCTCTTTTTTTTTTTGGAAGGGGGTGAGGGGAGTGTTGAAGCTCTCTAATCTAAGATTGGTCTTCTTACACAATAAAAATATATTTTTGATTTACTTGTTTGCTACAAAGATTGTTAATGTTAATCTTGTTCCGTTCTCCAATTTCCAAGTCAAACTCCGACCCTTTTGATGGCACATCTCTGTTTGGCCGGGCTATGATATTTACAATCTTCTTGTTCATTTCTGACGATTACTAGGCAGAAAACAAGGAACACCATTTTGGCTCCAATTAATGCCATCGCATAAAGTTCAAAGAAGCATAAGTGTTGGATCTTCAACTAAGGTCGAATACAGTTGAGTTGCCTCCACTAATGGTGAGATCATTTGGATAAAATTCATATTGTATGGCTTAGTAAAACAAACCATGACTCTTCTATAATAGGCGGTTTGGCACAGCTTAATCTTTTCGCTTCCTAACTGATTTCAAGGTGGAAGGCGTAAATGAAGTGTGTGTGTGTGAAATCTTGAAGGCCGATTCAAATGCACAAAATTAGCGATTTGGGAAAGCTGTTGAGGAGAATATCTTGCGATTGGGAGGGGAAATTACTTTAATAACACTCCTCTTAATTCTTATCTCGTTCTTCTTCAGCAACTTTCTCTACAAGAAGCGGTCCTTCTTATCCGCTTTGCGGAAGCACCTTTTCCATTCTTTCTCCAACTTCTATCTTGTTGACCAACTTCTTTGTTTGTAGCATCTGTGCGAAGTCTTAAACGCCGATTCAATCGCACAAACTCTGCGATTTGGGGAAGCTATTGAGAAGATGATATTGTGATTGGGTTTCTACAAGAGAAGCTCCTCGTTAACTCTCGGCAGAAGCTCTTTCTTCTCATCTCGTTCTTCTTATCTCAGTCGTTGCTTCATTCATTATACTTTTTTCCCATTCTGGTTTCTCTCCATTTTGTTGTTTCGGTTTCCTCTGTAAGTCGTTTCGGTGTGGGTATGCCTAGATTGCTTTAATCTCAATTTTCTATACAATAATTAGTTTCAGGTAGTGTGACTATTTATAATGTTATTGATAATTTTTTATAACCTATGTATAACCTATTTAATTTTTTATAATTAATATTTAAAATAATTTTTTATAAAAAATATTATTAAAAATATTAAAAATAAATTAAAATCTTAAAAAATTAGATTTAAAATAATCATAAATTTTTTTTATTAATAAATTAATAAATATATTAATTTTAAATTAATTTATTTATAATTTATCTTTAACTTATCTATAATCTTATTAAACGTATCATTTTTAAAATTTTCATTTTGACCCAAATTTATTAACTTTGTATGAGTTCATGTCGGATTATCGTATCGTGTCACAAATTGTCACTCCTAATTTTTAGAGGTACTGCTAAATAATTTCAAGTTCCTTTGTTAAGGTAAAAAAAGACTTCCTTTATTGGTCAATTATCTGTTTTACATTCTATTATGGAATTTTCTACAATTTTTCACATAGAATGATGTTAATTAAAGTATGTTAGCGTTGATTTTTTCCTTGTTCCTATTATATTTATTTCATATATAATTTTATTTGTTATAATCAAGATACTATTATTGACACTGTATGCATATTTATTGAAGATCTTAACATGTTTTAAGTCTGTTTTTCCACTTGTCTCACACTTTCTTAAATTGAATTTAGATCCACCAAAGTGTCTTATTGATATAATTTATTTCAAGTGTCTTATTATCTCCATTAAAGCAATTGTGTTATTAGCAACAATTTCTATTCATATATTGCGACTCCGAGTAGGAAAGACCGTCAACTAAATTCTCAGTAAACTATCTTTCCCTAAAAATTTTAAAAACACAAAAAAAAAATTGAGTTTAGAATTTTGAATTGTAAGATAGGACTTGCTTTTAAAGAAGGAAAAAAAAATTACGAGATGAAACTTTTTATTCCATGTTTGCATGAGTAATGCTAAATTGACTGTTAAAATGAAACTTTTTGTTTAAAGAATTAGCAAAGTAAAAAAATTAAAATTCAAATGACGTGAAATTTGGTGATGGTGATGGGTAGGAGGATCGATGCAACTTTTGGGAAAATGTCTCATTGCCATATGAGATCCTGAGTTGGCATGACTGGTGTTGCTGACGTGTCATTCATTCTAAAAATGTTACTAACCATAGATAAAACATTATATGTATATCTTCTTTGGAAAATTTAAAAATTGACATTTAAAATAAAATCTTGTTTTGTTGGGATTTTTTTAAAACCTTTCCTTGATATGTTTTTAAAAATAAATAAGCGAGAAATATTATTTCTATCGTCGTAGATTGTTATCAACTTTTGAGTTCAAATTCTTTTCGAAAATAAAATAGGTTGAAAAGAGAAACTGGTTTTTCAGAAAATGATAACTAGATTTATTATGAAACAGAAACATAAATCTTTCTTCAGTATCTTCATTAGAATTGGCAGGACGAGTTTCTATCATGAAAGTTTATATTCTGTACATTGTACTGAAAATACATAGGCAAAGGAAAGAAGTGGAAGAATCTTGCTGCATTTAGAAAGATGCAGGACTATAAAAATCTGTTAAGACAAAAAATTGTGTTAACAGAATCGTGACACAACATCGTTCATAGTCTGCCAAGAAAATCTTCCTGCTTAAGAA
This sequence comes from Tinospora cordifolia, assembly GCA_030144865.1. Taxonomy (NCBI): domain Eukaryota; kingdom Viridiplantae; phylum Streptophyta; class Magnoliopsida; order Ranunculales; family Menispermaceae; genus Tinospora; species Tinospora cordifolia. The sequence goes on along the minus strand of JAJIYU010009434.1, from coordinate 7,835 downwards.
AGAATCCAGCCTTGAAGTCTATAAATGCAGAGGCATCCAAAGCATTGATGATCACTCGAAGCTTTAAAGAAACTATTGTTTACATAAATGGGATCTATTCTATTGAGTGTTGATGAATTCCTTTTTTCATTTCTTGTTTTATTGAGTGATCATGAGGCTAAGCGTAAGGAGTTGTAAACTCCATGCAAAGTGTTGAGATCAACAAGGCAGTAGTGACTAACTTCAATGGTTGTTTCTGTCAACAGAGTTTAACATCTTTGTTCAAGACAAGAGGAGTTTGTCGTGATTCCAGTTGGTAGAAGTGTTGGTGCAGGGTGTTGGGCCTGCTGAGAGTAGTGTATCTTATAAATCATAGTTGAAGCTTTGATGTAGGCAAGGCCTCGCAAACGTAGACACTTGGTTGAACTACGTAACCAACTTCTCTATGTTATTTATTGTAATACCTCAAGAATTTATAAAATTTTTTGAATAATAATTAAAGTAAATAAAATAAAATACCTAAAAATGTAATTTTTAATTCTCAGGGCTAAGAAAAAAAATCCAAGAGAAGTTCTTAAGGCCCTAGAGGTAAAATTTGATTTTCAGAGGTAAAATGGTAATTTTACCACCTAAGGGTAAAATGATCATTTCAACCAAGCAAGTCACATGAAGTATGTTGGTAAGCAAGTCACGTGATTCATGTCGACAAGTGCATATAAATAACACCTTTCTCTTTCTCTCAAACCATCTCATCTCATTTTTCTCTTCTTCACCTTCTTTTTAGTTTTCTTGAACTTCAAGAGAAAGAGAGATTTTTTTTGTTCTCTCCTTGAGAATACACAAAAGAATTCTAATTTTTCTTCATAGTGAGTGCATTGATTTTTAACCTTTAAGGTTGAAGACTCAAAGAAGACTTGGGATAATACCACAAGGACTACAAAGGATTTAAGCATCAAAGGTGGAGATGAATACTCACACTCTTTAGTATTATTTTAGTTCTAAATATGAGACATGATTGATTGTTTATCTTTACTGAATATTTAGAAGCATGTTAGGGGTGTGACGACCAGTTACTTGAATGATTGCTTGCCTGTTGTATTATTGATAGCATGTTGTATAACTCTTGTATGCGTAGTACCACTTCAATGACATGTTATATATACTATATGATAAATAACATGTACTATGTGATCTTATGCATCATGACTAATAGATTATCAAATTATTTTATGTGTTTATACTTTGGAATTTGGATACTGTTGAGTATGCTAGTGGTCACTCAATAAAGACGATAAAAAAATCTAACCACGTACCAGGGTGATGATACTGACATTGTTGCAGTAGTCTAGTGTCATCATGGTGTCTCCAACCCAAGGCGGTTGTCAATATTGTTGTCATGTTTGGTGATAGTAGTAAGATGAGACTGAGAGTCGAGTTGAAACCTCACTCTTAAGTTTTGGTCCCAAATAGGTAACTAGCCTTTTGGCGATACTTTCAATATTTCGGAACAAGGACATACCAAGGAAGGTTTTTTTCTGTCTTAATGACAACCATTGACAATTGAACTGTATGAATAACTTAATGTTTTACAAATGTATTCATGTTTTGTATTTTGGCTTTAATAATACTTGAGATGTAATGTGTATGATCTACTAGGCTCTCGAGCTCACCTCACTCATTCTCGAGCTCACCTCACTCATTCTTTTTTAAGTAATCACTAAAGACAGTTGTACAGATAAGTGAAAAGAAAAATTTTGTAGTAGTGGCATGACTCACAGTTGAGGTTGTTTAGGATTAAAAGTTTACTTGCTATTTTCAATTGTAGGACGTGAAACTCACTTTATATTCATCTTGTTCATTTACTTGTTGGAGTTGGCTATCGGCCCAAATATTTATTATTTTGTATGAACCTCGGCAATGGGGTCAGTATTTAATCATAATTTAATGGTAAGTTGATTCTTTCATTTAATTGATCATTTCAATGTTAGTAGTTATTCATGTTATAAATTAATACGTTGTTCACTCTGATATGATATAGGATGTGACTTGGTGCAACTAAAAGATCAGTCATATAAAAAATAAGTAATATCTCAATTATTAAATAGTGAAATGTAATAAACGTAAGAGTAACTGCACACGAATAAACATATTAATTATGAAAGATTTGGGGATACTACTTGTTTATTTATTGCTGCAGAAAGATATCTAATCGATTAACGTGACTCTAATAATTATCGATTAACGTGACTCTAGCAATTTCAGCAACTTCAAATTTCTAGCTCAATGATCAGACAGCAAAACACATATAAAAACAACTGTTGAAGTCGGTCAGTTTATAGTTAAAATGTAGAGTTTGGAGTCTCAAACCTGATTGGCTGCTCGTCGAAGTAATATTTACTACTGAGAGCTGCACATGCCACCAACTTTTAAATAAAACTTAGGGGCCAACATTTAATGCAAGATAGATGGGACCGTGGACCTCAAACAAAGCTGTACCATTTATTTATTATTTTCCTAAGGATTCAATACGAATCTTTCAAATTGGGAACCAAAGAGTATATAATTAATTTACTGTTTAATATGTTTGACTTTTTTTAAGGACATTAATGTCACTTAAAATGGCAACCTACATAAATATAATATCGACAATAAGCCCAACAGCTATATTTAATTATCTTATTGGCTATATATATATATACAAACAAGCACCATATAAAAGTTCTTCTATTTTAGTCTGTTTTCTTTTTAACATATATAGTAAAATTCTAATCTAAAATTAAAGTAATAATAAGTCATATGCTTCTAAATATAAACTCATATGATATCACAAAATAATTGAGAATTTTAGTATTCAATCATTTTCCCACTATTTTCTATTTAAGCTAAGAGATAGTTACAGAAAATTCGAAAATGTCAAATATTTGATGAATTTATGGAATACAAGTGAGTTGCAAACACTTTTATCAATAAGTATATTACATCTAAATTCCTTTTGGTTAATGAACACAATTTCTGCTTAATATTAATTTCTGCTTTCTTTGGGAGACAACAATAATAAGATTGATGACTTCATGAGAGGAGAATTTGTTTGGGACTGGCAAACTAGAATAAACAATTATTAGGGGATGACGTACCTGTAGGACATTGTCAACTTGTCAGATCAAAGGAAATAATACATATGATGGTGTTAGGGAGAGAGAGAGAGAGAGACAGAGACAGAGACAGAGACAGAGGCTTGTAGTTGAAGAGACAATCAACTTTTGCATTATGTCATGCATTTATTGGCTAGTTATATTTCCACTTGGACAATAATTGATCCGAGTTTAACTATTTCTTTGATTTAATATTTTTCTCTAATTATTGTTTAACTACTAATTGCTAAATGCTATGCCGCTTGCATGCTGTTAAGGATCAACTTGACCAAACCAAATTACTTTCTAATTAGTTTCGTATCTAAGTTGACACACTGCTTAGTAAAAAAAAAAAAAAATCTGTAATTTTTCTACTGAGATTTTTGTAAAAAATAATACTGATCTCAGGTTAGAAAATTGCATCTTAATGAAATAGTCGGATGATCTCTTAAATAAAATGAATGATAAGGGTTAAAACTGGTTATGACCTTAACAAGTTATTTTCTATAAACATTCAGGCTACCAACTTATTTGGCATCTCTAACAAAAATGAAGTGGCTGGTAAGAAAGTAAAAAGTGACAGTGAAAAGGGAGCAGCCTCACATTCAAACGCACAACCAGCTACATCAATCTACAAAGGGAGCTGTAAGTATTGTACTACTCAAATTTAAGTCATTGACTAATAGCTTTCAACTCCTTTATTTCACAACTTATTTGCAGTTGCTGTAGCTCATTATTCTTTTTTTTAATAATAGCATTGTGGGTGCCTCACTAATTTTTTAAAAGAATCTTACTTTATTTTTCTGAGGGTTTTTTAAGAACTTGGCTTTTGGTGAAGATGAAGCAATTCAACCCATACATAAGATGTGATGCGAAGAACAGTTTTCTATATACATTTTGATCATCTGCTTACATATAGCATCTCCTATTGAACTGAAGGTAATTGAATATATATATATATATATTTAATTATATATTTTAAGAACTAAGAGAAGTAAAGACCAGTGCTTGAACAGAACATTAAAAGTTTGACAAAGAAAAAGAGATGGCGTCCCGTCGGATATTCTTTTTTTAAAATGGCCTAAAATCTACTAAGTTGTAAAAATAAATAAATAAATAAATCAAGAATTATATACGGCCAGGGTAGATCCTTGCGGTGCTAGTATTCGCACGTCGGACATCAGCTTTGGAAAGTTCAACCGGCTGATGTCATCATTTAATAATAGAAGGCCTCGTGGCTCCGACTCTGTTCTTTTTGTCGTTTCTGGAAGGACGGTCTTCCGTCTGAGGACTCGAAAACGCGGATCCGAGCGCCGCTCTCACCACCACGAGTTTAACTCCGTGGTCGTCTACACCTGCCACGTGGACCAATGGTAGGCAGTACGCAGCGAATTGGATGCGGGACGCTCGCGAGGACAGTAACTGACGAGCTACCAAACACGTTACTGTTGTTGAGGCGCCACTCGTGCGCAAAGCCCCTGCTGACGGCATGCTGGTAACGATTAGGTAAACGGCGTTGAGGAACGCCGTAGACGAGGAACTGGGCACTGGGAAAGGTTTCAGTGTACCCGACTCTCTGTACGCGAGTCTTCCTCCCATCTTAATTTGTTTTTAATTATAACATTTCATGCACACAACATGCTGGTTACAGGAACACAAAGCTCCTTTCTCTTCAAAAACACTTATATATATATAAAAGTAATTGCCATTAAGATTATTTCCCAATAAACTTATAAGAGTTTACTTAATTAATACACTCCCACCAGTAAAATTAGGAGTTCTAATTCATAATATAGTGAGATAAATAGATTATGTTGTAAAAATATATGACTCATATATTATAAATTTAAACTTAACTTATTTATTAATTATATATCTATATATAACTTATTTAATTATTTGTAATTAATTCATAAAATTATTTTTTATAAAAATATCAATAAAAATATAAAATATAAATAGCTTTTCAAAAATAATTTTTTAAAAAGATAAAAATAATATTATTAATATATTAATAAATATTTTAATTTTAAATTGACTTATTTATAGTCTATTTTTTAATTTATTCATAATAGTATTAAATATATTATTTTTTTGTCATTTTAAAAGTTAGTCTGTTAATTTATTATTAATATAAATTTTAATAATGTTTAACCTTATTAACCTATTCAAGATGAGGTCATCGCGACCCTTTATAAATTATGATTTTAGGTAGAACAATGAAATTCATCTGCGATAATACCAATGCTTTGGTTACATCTGGTGGACTGAAGTTATTTAATTAAATTTGTCACTTCCAAGTTGCAAAAAAATGCAAACTCGGGAAAGGAGGCTTCAAGTTGAGCCTTCAATAAGAATTGTCCACGTGTTGACCTGAGGGCCACGTGTCGCAAGAAGGCGATTGCTACGCAGCAAGTAGGGTGCGGAAACGGAACAAACTCTCACAGTCGAATCTAGCGGAAGCCCACAAGCCGACTATAGCAATGTTTCGGCGCCACGTCATGCACGGGAAGGTTGGAGATATTTTATTTTCACAATGGTGAAATGCGTCGTTATTAACGGTAACGCCAAGCGAGAGACAAGACAGTGGGAGCGTGGGCCTAGGGATTGGAAACTGGGTCGCTTGCATTTTTGTCGTTTTTATCCGACATGGCATACATCTATTGGGTATCTGAATATTTTGTAGCTATTACACCGCCACGTAACTTGCAGAAAATGAGAAATCTGACAACAATACCTGAAAGGTGACGTTAGCGGCCCAGTCGCTGCCATTACTTTTTCACATCGCACGTGTTTGTCTAGCTAGCAACAAGTAAAGTACTAATTAATGAAATATTGAATCCAATTTCCGTTTTGGAACAAATAAAAAAACAACTATGCATTCGATAAAGATTAAAAGGTATTGAATAACTTAATTAATCACTAAAAGTCTAAAATTTAATATATTTATAAAATTTAATTATTTAAATAATTATTTTTATATAATTAGTTATAAATGAGTTTAGTAACTTGTTCTACCTGAATTATGTTAAAATTATTATTTTTTAATATAAAGTTAAATTTATCAATTTATTATAAAATTCCTTATTTTAAGTCATAATAATTAATATCATAATTTTTAAAACTATTTTTATGAGTGATAATCATTTTAAAAATAAATAATTTTAAGCAAATGAGACAACAAGACATTAAGGAAGTGGTACGATAGAATACGGGCAATCTTAACAGTGCAATTTGAAAAATTGTATGTATTTTAATATTCTGTATGATTGTTATATATAAATAATGTCAAAATTTTATTAATTATTATTTTTTGGGTATGATAAATTGTTAATTATGATGATTATATGATAGAACGCTCGATCCAATCGGTGTTTTCCGTAATTAAGTGGTAATGATATTATAAGCTATGTAAATAGTAAAACAATCACATGATAACCATGTAACAACGAGCATAATTAATAATTTGTATCTTGATGGAATGTGTGCCCTTTCTGAAATAATATTTTTTGTTTTTGTGAAAAAGTTAATGAGTGAGTCATCACAAATTCGAGGAGGTTGATATTCAAATTACATATAAAATTTAAAACAATGATTATTATTGTATAAAATTACAATAATATATATATATATATATAGTTTTCTCACGGCACCTGATATTCAACTAATTAACTAACTGTAATAATATTGATTAGCTAACTAATTAATAAATCAGTAGTGTACAAAATTGCTTGAAATGCAAGGAAAAAAAAAGCCTTCTAATTGCTCTATCAAACCTTTCCTTTCGCAAATTATTGGAATAATGTGATTAGAAAAGAAAAATAAGATAAAAAAGATAAAAATACTAAATTAAATATACGAAAGAAGACAAATCACTAAAATTGGAAAAATCCAAAATGTCGCAAGGGCATTGGCCTCATGAGACCAGACTCCAGATGAGACATGAAAAGAAAATTAAGATGTTGAAACTAGATCTGTTTTTTTTCCAATAATTAAAAAAAAATTAAACTGTAGTCTTACATTTAACGGATCCCCCGGTTAGTTCCCGTGAAGGCGTTTCCGTCGTAACCGAGATCACCCACGTGTCACTCTCGCGATTACATGGCATCAGAACTTCGCTGAAGCAACAGAAAAGCCAATTCAGCAAACAGAAGCAGCACCATCAGCTCAGCTCAGCTGGGCCTAAGATAGTGGCCAGGAACAGACGGCTATACCGGCGCATCGGCGTGCCACCATTTAGAAGTTGGAACCGAAACGACACCGTTTGACAGCCCAGCCTTCCTCTTTAATTGACTTTGAGGTCCTAAAACCTTACACTAAATGACAGCTCAGTCCTCTCATTGCATATGTTACATATTGACGTGCTTGCTTCAAATTCTTCGTTGTGTTTTTCTGTCTTTCCCTTCGGTTCCGTCGCTTCTCTGTTCTTCCTGCTGTGGAACACCTGCAATAATCTCTTCGCAGAAACTGCTGTTATTCCGATGATTTTCCCTTAGATGTCCTTACTAAATCCCAGGTAATCTTTTCTCTTTTGAACAATTTGTGTCGTCCTTTTCTGTTCTGAACTGTGAAAACCTTGGAATTTTTGGAAAATTTCCTTTTCCTCTCTTTGTTTTTTGATGACGATGTACTCCGTTGTTTGATTGGTCGGACACGCTCTTGTAATTTCGGTAAATAGGGATTTCAGATGAGATTTGTTTAGTTAAATTTGTTTTTGTAGCTGAA